>JAKWJA010001106.1:0-65186 GCA_027704765.1 Solanum habrochaites | reverse complement strand
CTACATTTAGACAGTATATACCCCGGACTTTGAGGGATGGAGGAGGATGAGTTACTGAGCCTCGAGCAAGGTGATGCGGTCACTGCGTATGAGGCTAAGTTCGTGCATTATCCAGGTATGCCACCCAGCTTTGCTTCAGTCCACAAGAGCGGATTCGCCGTTTTGTTATGAAGGGGCTTTGATGTCAGATTTGGGATTTCAGCCTTACGATAGATGTACTGAAAAATCTTTCAGGCAGTGTAGACTTGGTAATAGAGGTGGAGGGAGTGAGCCAAGATGACTTCAACATGTCATCGGCACTAACAAGTTCGCAAGGGGAGGTGAGTTAGTGGTTCTTACTCAAAGCGGGACAGAGTCAGGAGTTATCCCGCCCGAGACCTAATTCAGTCTTCACTGCAGGCTGTACTGGGGGTCCACCGGAACCGAGTCACCATTTCTCTGAGTCTGGAGGTTATCCCTAGGCCATTTCGCGTTCCACAGAGACCTATGCTGAATCAGAGAGTTTTATGGATGTGGAGAGATCGACATATTAGGAAGGATTGTCAAAATAAGGTTACAGACCCCCAATGTCAGAGGTAGAGGAGGTCATGGGAGAGGCCTCCATTTGGAGGAACGTGGGGCCGAGGTAATGTGGTCACCAAACGGACGGTGGTGACGGGCAAATGGGAACTTACTGCAGCACAACATTTTGGTAGAGTCATGGGGGCGACAGGGTGAAATAGGGCCCTTGTTTACGTTTTCCATGGGCAAGTCACGGTAAAAGCGGAGACATACGAAGTTGTTTCACAGGGTAATCGTTTGTTTTGTGATTGCATGGCTTCGGTAGTATTTGATCTGGTCCACATTTTCATTAGTATCATCGCCTCAGATACCTGGTCTTAATTTAAATTGTGGAATTGCTTGACATACAGTTCGTGTTTCTTACTCGGGGGTGAGTCGGTGATAGTTGAAATGTTATAGGTCTTGTCTTGTGACTTTTGTAAGTGAGCATACTCATGTAGACTGGTTATACTAGACATGGTGATTTCGATTGTAATTTGGGTATGACTTGGATTTCTCCAATTTTGCAATCTAGTTGTAATGCTAAAACTGTACCGTTAGGCCAAGCCTGGACAGATCCGTTAGTGTGGGAGGGTGACTACACTTCCACTCCAGTTCGTTTCATCTCCTTCTCGTTGCTAAGAGAAGGGGGGTTTTTAGTAAAAGGTGTTTAGCTTTCTTGGCACACCTCAGGGATGATTACTACCCAAGTACCTTTAATTGAGTCGGTTTTGGTAGTCCCGTGAGTTTTGGGATGGATTTGTGTTTCTGCAGGGACTTCATGGTATGCCACCGGATAGAGATTTGCCCCCACTTTTGCAGTGATATGGAAGCCGGGGTACTGCCCTATTTCATACCCCCTGACAGGATGGCTCCCGCTGAGTTAAGAGAGTTAAGGCCCAACTTCAAGATTTGTTAGGAAAGGCTTTATAGACCAAGTGCGCCCCTTGGGTTTGCTCCGGTGTTATTTGTGAAGAAGAAAAGGAGGGAGTTTTCGGATGTGCATGAGACACAGGCAACTAAATAAAGGAACTGTTAGAACAAGTATCCTCGGTCCCTCGCTATGATGATTGTTGCTTCGGTGTTACAAGGTGCTTGTACCTTCATAAAAATCGATTTGAGGTCTGGTTATCACAATTGAATAATCCGGGCAGCAATGTGCCAAAGACTGCTTTTCGAACCAGGTATGGGCATTATGAGTTCTTAGTATAGGTATTTTGGGCTACGAATGCCCCTGCTGCTTTGCTGAGCTTGATGAATGGATTTTTTTTAAGCCATGATAGGATCTTTTTGTCAGTGTATTCATTGATGAGCTACTGGTATATCAAGAGCAAGAAAGAACATGAGGAGCACTTGAGAATGTATTGGAATTGTTGAGAGAGAAAAAGCTTTATGCCAAATTCTCCATAGTGTAGTTTGGCTGACTCAGTGTCCTTTCTTGGGGGACGTTAGTTTCTAAGGATGGAGTGAATGATGGATCCTTCCAAGAGCGAAGCGGGAAGAAGTTGCGGGTACGACCTACCAAGGTTAACATAGGTAAGGAGCTTCGTTGGTAGCTAGCTACTACAAATCGCAGTTGTAATGGATTTTCCTCTGTTGCTTCGCCGATGACAAATTTGACTAAGCAGAAGTTGTTCCATTGTATGTAGGCCGGTTGCAAAGGAAAGCTTTCAGAAGCTCAAGACCTTTGTTGACTGCTGGCACCAATCCTGTACCCTGCAGTAGAAGTAGAAGGTAAGAACTTCGTTGTTATTGTGATGCCTCCTATTCTTGGTTGGGTGTTCAGGCAATGCCAAGAGAAGAATGATTAATTGCGTTATGCTTCGAGGCAAAATTAAAGGTGGCTACATGAAGTGTTATCAGCGACCCACGATTTTGAAGTGGTGCGGTAGTGTTTGCTTTAAAGAAATGGAGACACTATCTATATGGGGTTAAGTGTGAAGTCTAACGGATAATCGTAGTTTACAGTATTGTTCTTGTACCAAGAAATATTTGAATTGAGACAGAGGAGATGGATGGAACTACTGAAGGACTACGATATCACTATCCTGTATCATTGGGAAAAGCTAATGTTGTAGCAGATACGTTAGTAGAAAGGCAGGGAAGCATGGGAAAGTTCTAGCCTCATGTGCAGGTTCTAGACGCCCATTGGCAGAGAGGTAGTTTTCAGATTGCTAATAACTTTATGAGGCTAGAGGTAATGAGACAGGGGAGGATTTTTGGTCTGTGTGGAGGGCAAGATCTTCCTATCTTGATAGGCTTAAAGGAAAAGCAGTTTACAAGGAGAGAATGATCCGGATCCGAGATAAGGGGTTGCGAAGGAGAGGCTAACTAAAAGAAGCAAGAAAATCGTAGTGGGAGGTTTTTTGAGATATTAAGGGAAGGGATGTGTACCCCGTTTCGATGATTTGGTTCACACTATTCTACAGAGGTCATAGTCAAGGTATCTATACATCCTGTGCAACCAGATGAGAATCGGACCTAAGCAACATTTTGGTGGAGTAGAATGAAGCGCGACATGTAATTATGTGGCCAAATGCCCGAATTGTCAGCAAAGGTAAAGTAGGAACACCAGAGGCCTGAGGAACACTTCAGAGAATGCCCATCCTGAATGGAAGTGGGAGAGAAGAGATGAGCATTGCAATGGACTTCGTGCGGTTGGTCTTCCAAAGACTTGGGCAAGTTTGATTCTATTTGGGTAATGTTGACAAATTAACTAAGTCTGCTCATTTCATTCCGGTCAAGGGTAACTTATAATGCAGAGAATTGCCAAACTTTTACAGCATCGGCCGAACAGAAAGTGGGCGATTGCATGGCGACCACTTTCCATTATATCATATAGAGGTACGCCAGTTTACTTCTATGTGGAGACATTGCATGCTAATTACGGGTACTAGGTTGGACCTTAGTACTGCATTTCACCCTCAAAGACCCGATGGTCAGTCTGAGGCGAACAACTCAGGTTGTTGGAAGAGATGCTTCGTGCATGTGGGATAGAATTGGTGGTCAATTGGGCTAACTTCTTCCCTTAGCAGATGTTTTCATACAATAATAGTTATCACTCGAGTATGGTATGGCCCCATTAGAAGATGTATGAAAGGGAGATGTAGGTCTCATTGGTGGTTTGATGCATTCGAGGTGAGGCCCTGGGGTGGTACTGATTTTGAGGGAATAATTAGAGAAAGTGAAATTCATTCAAGAAAAGCTTTTTAGCGGTGCACGGTAAGCAGAAGAATAGCGGATCAAAAGTTAGAGACTTGAGTTCATGGAGGGTGGTGAACAAGTCTTGCTGAAGCGTTTCACCCATGAAAAAGGGTGATGCGGTTGGTAGGGTAAGCGAGGTGGGTGGGAAGCTTAGTTCCGAGTTATAATTGGTCCATTTGAAGTTTGAAGCTGATGTAGGCGGTTAGGTTAGGCGTAATGAATAGCCTTGCCCCCAGGACTGTCAGGAGTGCACCCGTTATTTGACAGTGTCTATGCTGAAATTGAAAAGATACATGGGATGGAAAATACATTATATCGTTGGGACTTATGTTCTTCTTGATGAGAAATTTATCTTAGGAGGAGGAGCCATAGAACGGAGGAGCATGGTTTGCCATTCTGGGATAGAGAACATCCAAAGTGAGGTCAAGGGAGATTGCATCCACAAAGTTCAATGGAAGAAATCGACCAGTTGGAAGAGTCCACTTGGGAGAGGAGGCTGATATGCAAGAAAATACCCGCACCGTTTACAAATCAAGTACTCCTTTCGCTCCGTTGTTTTTCTTCTGGTAAGGTTCGAGGAGAACGATGTGTAAAATTGTATCTATCTAACGACCTGTTTAGTCGTTTGGAGCAGTAGAGGTTATTCTAAGGGCGTATAATACTGTTTAGTCGAAAGGATCCATGACGGACCGTCAGTCGTCACAACGGGACCGTCGAGGGTGTCTTGTTCCAAAACACTTAGACTTTGGAAAAATTGGGTACAGGGGAACAATGCTGACTTACGCGACGAAATGGCCGATGGAACGTCGTGGGCAGACGGACCGTCACAGGACCCTTGAGTGAAATTGAACGTCTCTGAACTTGTGACGAAAGCAGCAGGGACGGACCGTCGCAGGACACGACAGGCGCGTCACAGGCTTGCGGGTGACCCTGACTGGTAGGATGCTTCTGTTAAATGTTTAAGGGCGTTTGGACTATTCATGCTGCGACAAAGGCAAAACGAGTGGTATAATTTAAGTTAGTGGTTAATGTTAATAATCAATAGCTTGGGAAAGTAAAGGAGACAACCTTGGAATAAATAGGGATTACTTTTAACATCTTATCATACTTAATTATAAGATATTCGGGTAAAAAGAAAAAAGGGTTTTGAATAGGAAAATAGAAAGAACAGAGGAGAGAAGGAGAAAGAAAGAATAGGAGGAGAAGAGAAGAACGAAAGAGGAAAGCAAAGGTTTTCGGGAAGATAGCTGTTTGATCGCGATCTTCGGTGGGAGGGTAGGGTTATGGTATTTTGCACTAGTCATAGTAAACTCTAATAGCGAATGATACTGTTTTGGGTAGGAAGTAACGTCTCTTATATCTTAATTAGTGTGCATGCATGAGGCTGTGCACATATGTATAAATGTGCGAATTAAGCATGTGAGGCTGTTGAATCTAAAACCTTTGAAAACCACTTTGTTAATGAACGATGTCTTGGCATAAAAGAAGACGTGATAACTAAAGAATGAGGTAATGGATGAGGTGTCACGAAACCGACACGATAGTATTAGGGCGATAGGGTTCACGATCCCAGGCACCAATGATAGTTAAATGGGAATAGGGGGTCCGTTCCAACCCAGGTATAGTAATGGGATCGGGGTGTCACGTATCTAACACCAGGATAGTACTAAGTTGAAAAAAAAAAAAAAGGATGGGTGTTACGTTCCGGACACCAGGAATAGTAATGGAACGGGTGTCAGTTTTCCGACACCAGGATCGTAGATGGCGGGAGTTTTAATAAGGAGGAGTGTCACGTTACGACACCAGGATAGTAGAGGATCGGATGAAGGCCAAATGTCACGTTCCGACACGACGGGGTTAGTAAAGAGAGTGAATCTTGAAATATGTAATAACTACTCGGTTTTGTTAAAAAAAGTAATTATTTAAACGTGAGACGGGGTGTGGAGGCTTGATGTTCTCTAGATGCGTTGGGGTGTTGTTGTAAATGATTCTTTTATACTTGTGGCTATCGCACCTATTAAGCATTTGGTTTGTTTGCTAGTTATTATCGATATATATTGTTTTCTATTTGAGTGGACGATGATAACTACTCAGTACTTGTGTTTTGTACTGACCCTACGTGTGTTTGGTTCTTGAATGTGGAGTTCAGGCAACGTGCCAACGTCTTCACTCAACCGCAACTCTAGCCAGTCTTCATCACGTCAGATCTCAGGGTGAGCTAACGCTTCTAGCTTGGACTGGATCTTCTTCGTCATTGTCTTGATGCCTGAAGTGCCGGCATGGACTAGCTGTTTATTTAGTTTGCTTCCTAGATATTCTTAGATTAGTAGAAATGAGAATAGATGTCTTGTGGTTGTGAATTCCAGATTTTGGATGATGAGTATTAAATTTTAGATAGAAGTATTAATTGATTTCATTAATGAGTTTTAAGTCTTCGGCATATTTTTCTGTTTATGATGGTGGATGTCTGGGGTTATGATTGGTTGGTGCGCTAACATACTAGGAAAGTGTGGGTGCCACTTCGCGACCGTTTTGGGTCGTGACATCTCCACCCTCAAACCACCCAATGAGACGACACTCCGACATGACAGTGCCTCAAAGATAGTGCCATCCCAATGCTGGAGTGATAGCTCTTATTATATAGACTCTATCAAAGGCAGATGGTCATCCCAGCTACTGAAGCAATAGGAAAACTCTCAACATGTCGTCCAATGTCTGAATGGTGCGCTCTGCCTGCCCATCAGTCTGAGGATGAAAGGCAGTACTAAGCTTCATCTGCGTGCCAAGATTTTCTGGAAAGATCTCCAGAAATGTGAATTTAACTGAGCTCCTCTATTTGAAATGATAGACAAAGGAATCACATGCCACCTCATAATCTCATGAATATAAAGTCTCGCATAATCCTCCGCTATGTAGGTAGACTTCACAGGGATAAAGTGAGCAGACTTAGTCAATTTGTCCACAATAACCCATATGGAGTCATGCTGCCTTCTAGTCCTCGAAAGACCAACCATGAAGTCCATATTAATGGCCTCCCACTTTCAAGTTGGAAACTCAATAATCTGAGTCAACCACAGGCTTAAGATGCTCTTGCCTTAACCTGCTGGACAATTAGGACACTTAGCCAATATAGCAATGTCCTTCTTCATGCCATTTCCACAAATAAATCTTATTAAGATCATGATATATTGGTGGAAACTGGATGTATGAAATATCTGAAACCTTGGCTCTGTCACAATCATGGTCGCATATATCCACATATGGTCACACAACCTGGCAGTTGTGGTATCTAAGTATGCCATCACCTCCAAAAGCGAAAGGCTCATTCATTTTTTAACAAACACTGAGTTCTTTAAGCCCATCACTAGAATTACAAGATTGTTGACACCTTCTAACTTCAAAACTACAAAGATGATCAGAAACTACGATGAACTGAAACACCCCCACTAGTAGAGTCAACCAATCGCACACCCAGTGTGTCTAGTCTATGTACCTCTTTTGCCAATTCTTTCTTCTCGTCCTCAATGCGGGATATACTCCCCATGCTCATCCTGCTCAAAGCATCAGCCACAACATTAGCCTTACTTGGATAGTAGTGCACATTCATTTCATAATCCTTCAACAGCTCCAACCATGTTCGCTGACGTAGATTCAACTCCCTCTGTGTGAATACGTATTGGAGACTCTTATGATATGTGAACACATCCACATGCACTCCATACAGATAATGCCTCCACAGCTTCAGTGCAAACACCACAACTGCCAACTCCAAGTTATGGGTGGGATAATTCTCCTCATGAACCTTGAGCTGTCTGGAAGCATAGGCTATCACCTTACCAGCCTGCATAAAAACACAACCCAAACAAACCCTAGATGCATCACAATAGATACTAGTAATTCTTACCACACTTAGGCATAGTTAGCATCGGGGCTGAAGTGAGTCTTTCCTTGAGCTCCTGGAAACTCTTCTCACAAGTCTTCGTCCATTCAAACTTGGCTTTCTTCTTCGTCAAAGTTATCTGTGGGGAAGCAATGGAAGAGAAGCCCTCACAAACCTGCGGTAGTAACCAGCCGATCCCAGAAAGCTACGAATGTTAGTGGGAGTAAGGGACTTTGGCCAGTTCTTAACAACTTTAGTCTTCCTGGGGTCCACCTCCACACCTTGGTCAGACACAACATGGACCCAGGAAAAGGAAAGGTTCACTCGATCTCAACTAGAATTTCACATTACTTGAATTTTGCATACAATGATGTCGTATACGTACTAGCAAGGGTTGTCTCAAATGTTGTTGTGCTTTCGTTGGTAGTGGTCTGTAGAGGTAGATGAGAAGTCATTCGAATGATACTATCACGACGATGTCAGGTATCACGAAAGATCTGAGTGTGTTATGAAGGAATCGTGCAAAATCTAAATCATTAACCACTCACAAGATGACACAGAACCCCTTGGACATCATTTAGTGGCTAAGATTTGAAAGCCGGGATTTGGACGACTCGAATGGTACCCCTACCAGACTACTCTACTTCATTAGGGAAGCGAATATCCACCACTCTACTACGACATCCAAGTAAGCATTAAAAATTGTGAAGCCAGTCCCTTCGCCAAGAATAACATCAAAGATCATGCATGGGTATTTTCAACCAAGTCCGTACACATAGTCCTACCACATTTAGAACACTATTGGGCAGTCCTATATACTCTATCAATTCTTACAACATTCTCCTAAAGGCGTGTGCCTTTATGACTAACCACTATAGGACTCAGTGCAGACAACTTCAGGTAGTATTTGTCCAAATAAGAGCGCGAGCAGAGAGTCACAAAGGAAAGCAATAGACCCTGGAACAGTAAGCATAAACAGAAGTGAGAATACTTCAGTCATACCTGTGGACCACATCAGCAGGACTCTCAGCGTCTCCTTGACTTTAAGGGCATAGAATTTGTTCCTCTTGGGAGGCTCGGTGGTTGCTGCTGCACTCTGGTGGGTCAGCCTAGGATGAGCATTACCTCAAGCATACCTTGTTTTAGTGGGACGTCTCGACATTGTGACCACTTTACCACAACCAAAAAACAAGCATTAATGCACGTGAATCCTAATTGGTCCGCACTCTCCACTGTGAGCTCGGCCACACTTAACACAGTTCTTCTTAGGACGCTGCATCTCACCTCCATTGCCCCTCTTGGGTTCTGGTCTGCCTCCTCTAGGTGCTACCTCTGAGACTTATAATTCCCAGAACTTTGTTGCCCCTTCTTGAACCTGGGCCGCTCACCGGCGCCAAAATTGTTTTTGTGGCCTCCATGGATGGGACCTGCCTAATCTTGAGGCCTAGGACTCATAACATCACGAACACCTCTCTTTTTGCGATGTCCTGTACCTGTTGGACATGCACCATCAACCTCGAAAGGTCCATATTATCATGGAGCATCGCAGACCAACACTCCTCCTGCAGGTCTCCATTGATTCCTGTGAGGAACCTACTCATCTCATCCCTGTTGTTCGAAACCAGGGAAGTAGCATACCTGGATAATTTCAACATAGCTTAGTACTTTCCTCATTTTTGCTATTAAATACTAAGGAAAGTAACATACCTTGATAGCTTAACAAACTTCAGGGAATACTCCCCGACCGTCATAGAGACTTGTTTAAGGTTGATAACTGCTCAACCTTGGATTCCCTCATATATCTGGGGAATAACCTCTCCGGAAATGTTGTCTTGAACATCTCCCAAGTGACTGGCACTCCACCCAAAACACGACTATCTTGCCACATCTTGCACCAAGTCTGTACAACATCCTTGAGCTGATAAGAAGCCAGCTCAGCCTTCTCAGTATCTGTGGCCCCCATAGCCACTAGAATCTTATGTAATTCATCCACAAACTCCTTAGGATCCTCTGAAGTTTTAGACCCTGTGAAAATAGGAGGTTTCATCCTCGTGAAGTCACGCAGCTTATCATCCATGCTGCGAACTGGTGGATTTTCTCTTTGAACATCCTGCCGGTTTACTTGGGCAGTCATAGACCTGAGCAGCGATCGTAATGGCACATATGCATCGACGCCGAGAGTCCTTCACTCAGCATCGTCAACCCAGCATAGGTAACTGGATGGCACCACTTCAGCTGGGCCTGGGGTTGGATTCTGATTACCCTAGCAACTGCTCCTGCTCTCCTGCTGACCCTTAGTCTCCAAGTGTTGCAATGCGTCTTAACAACTGGAACAGGATTGATTTTTTAGACCACGCTCATAGCACAAGAACTCAGACATCTAGGAAAAGCAGGATAAGATCAGAAGAAGGGAATGTTCCTACGCATCATCAGGCTCTAATCTAGGATAGTTGGTGTAATTCCACTACTTGACATGTAGAAATACTAGAATGTGGTTGAGTGATAGAAATGATATGTCATTAAATTTACCTAGCGCTCTATCGATACCAACTTTGTCACGATCAAGATATAGAAACCCAGACGAGATCGGGTCGCGTGACCTCTCAGAGGTCAAAACAAGGCCATACTTACGTCATTCTACATACATAGGTAATTTGCGGAAATTTGAAACTTTTTTTTCTTAAAAATACTTACAAAAACATTCTCATAAGACGCAATTGTTCACCATGAACCATCTAACATTAAGAGATGAAGTAAACTGCAAAGATAAGACATAGTTCAATTCTTATTAAGGTATAATGTACAACAATGGCACCAACATGATTATGAATAAACAACGAAGAAGGAAATGCTGTGGAACATGTTCCACTAGCTCAACTCTGAAAACTAATTAGAACATAAAAAAAGCAGATATCCTCGAAAGCATGAGGACCTACAAAGGCGGAGAATGCTGAACGAGTAAGGCCGGCATAACTAAAGCAAAATATGTAGCATCTATCGTCAACCTGTTCCTGCACCTAATAACGTAGGAGCAGTTTGTATAGGGTAGTAACACACTTTGTACTAAGAATGGGTATAGCAATCACACACCAAGGACATTGCATGAGAAGGAATAGTCTCCTAACAAAACATGATTTTTGGAAGTCAAGTCAGTGGAGCTTGCGCAATTGAGATTAGGAGAATTTCCAAATTTGATTAGGAAAGGGAAAGTCCAGTGGAGCTTTTCAGATTTTGGTGGAGATAGGAAACGTATGCCAGAGAATCAGTACATCCGTATATTTTCAACTTTTCACCAGTCACATAACATTTACACATAGCACATATTATATAAGCATACAACACATTTGCATGTGCACATAACTTATTTAGTATCGCTCATTCATATGCAATGAACCTAGTTATGGATGTCTTAACATCAGGACAATGCCAGAAATGAAGGGCTCCACCGATGAGACCTCAATAGGGAGTATTATTAGCAAAAACAAGAGTCATGCTTCAATCATACATACGTACCTCCATTTAGTTTCATTTCATTAGGCCAGTGTGTTGTAAAACACCCAGTTAACCCAGTTATACCTAGGGACGTTGCAGTTTTAGACTTTCAATGAGTTTCGTATGTGCAATAGACAAAGAATGACCTATGTCCTTACGTTGGATCTAAACTCATCTTTTGATTATTCCTATACTAACACATTTGGTATTATTCCATTTCATTATGTGCATCATTTGAGGCTAGTGGCCTCATTCATTCATTAGAATGTTTTAACTTTAAACGACATAGATCATAGTGCGCATCGTGGAAGATACAGTGTCGGCCCCCACACAAAAAATAGGTGACATCACGGCCAAAGTAGTGACCTATAACATCGGATAGCGTTACATGGGAATTTAAGCACCCCGCCAGGATCCCTATATTGGTTGTATATGTTCCAAGACTAGGAGATGTAAGGAGACCATTACTGAGCAAAGCGGCAGTCTCATCTCATGAGAGTTACGTGCCGTCCGCCCTGCCTGAAAGAAGGCATCAGCGCTGCGCATAGCAGCCTATCGGTGCTCAGTATAAAGTTTATCATTTGCATCTATACGGCATAGAAGATGGCTCTAGTATGAGGACATCATAGCTTCATAGATGTTTCTCGATCTCATCATGTGAGTATTAGGGGTTAAGTGTTACGCTCACTAATTTCATAATTAGAGTGTTCATAGAGACTGGGTCTCTTTATTATCTACATCTTATTGGTGAGTACGTTTGGTAACATTAATAGCTCATTGAGATTGCCTCTAATCATGTACATTAGCTCAGATCATGTTGTTCACCACATTCTTCATTAGTTAGCAAACCTTTACTGCATAGTTACTCACCTCTTATTAATGAAGTTCATTTATTATATGCCATGCACTTGGCCATTTAGTGTTGTTTCACACTCTTACTTAACCTTTCTAGGGTTTCATCTTTCATTGGGTCAAGTCCTCATTCATTGTTCATATCTATTATGCCAATGCAATTGGCCATTTAGTGTATCTTACACTATACTAACCCTTCAAGGGTTCATAATTTCATTACATACATCTTAGATTCACTTACTTTTGAACGATGCTTAGAACTTTTATGAGAGTCTAGTACATACAAGCCATGGGGGATTATCATAGTTAGTTCGTTAATGATTCGTCCTTCCTAAGGATATGTGAGTAAAAGACTTATGTATCTTGTATATATGCCCAGATCATGATTGGATCTAAATAGGTGGCATTATTTTGGGATATTTTGGTCACTATGACTGATGGATTCAATAGGAAGTTTGGGCAAGGAAAACCAAATTCGAATCATTGGATAGCCAATTCATTTTTAATGATTTTATTTGTAATTCTATAACATTGGAACTCTAGAATCGCACTCCAACATACAACATATACCTTAAATTTCTACTTGCGTTCTCTAAATTGGCCCGAAAGGGTTGGGTTCGAGCCCGCACCCAAACCTCTTCCATTTATTCTTAGTTTTCGCCAGGGCATTGGGGAAGGTTGTGGGTCGAACCCACACAGCCCCTCCTTAGTTTTGTTGTTATTTCGCTAGAGCATTGGGAGGTTGTGGGTTCAACACCCCCACTGCCACCTTATTAAATTTTATTAAAACTCACTAGGCATAGAGTTTGGCAGTGAGGTTGTGGGATCGATCCCCACAGCCTCACCTATCCTTTTTTTTATTTTTTAAATTCTTCTCCTTTCCAGTCTTGAGGTCGCGGAAGGGGTTCAGAATCCAAAAGCTCATATTTTCTTTCTTTATTTTCTCTTCTTCACTGAGCTGCCGGAGGTCGTGGTTCGATTCCCACGCCTCCCTTTTGTTTTGTTGTTATTTATTATTCTCTTCCTACTATCCAACAGACTCCCATTCGATCCCCCCCCCCTCCATTTATTTTTCATTACTCGTAAATTCCAGTAGCTAAAGGGTGAGGTCACATGTTTTGAACCTGGTGGCTCACTCTTTTTAAATTTATTAAGTGTTCCAGATTTCAACCCCTTTTTGAACAAATTAAAGTAACATTAGGCTAGAACTTTAAAATAATTTTATATTCCTTCACAACCTTTACATGTTAGTTTTCTTAAGGCATTTCACCTAGCATGTAGATGGCATTATTAGGTGTAGTGTAGTAGTTACAGTAGTCAAGACCTTTTGATTCAAAATTTACAACTTCACACACGCATATTGAATATCAAATTGTGCACAATTTAGAACATATAACATTACAAGAATTAACATGCCTTGCCACACCTTCAAACAGTGAACAATTTCACTGCCACACATACCCACCCACATCACTTGTTTTACACGATTCCCGAAACAACATAATATTCATATTTCACCAAGAATTCCGGACATGCACATTACCTTAAAACATAAACATCACGAAAAACACATTTCATCCCTACTTTGTACCGCAAACATATGGATACTCAACCTAAAAGGGTTTTTTTTTTTTTTTTCCAATTGGTAGCTAGTGACATGGACATGCGCAAGAGGCGAAACAATCCTAGTTTTGGGAGTGAATATTTTGATCTTAAGGGGTCTCTTGGGAAAGGAACCAAGAGGCTAAGAAACCCTACGCTATTGATGTTTCAATGTTGAAGTGGCTGCCTAAACCCCCTTTCCTCCAAAACCACATACAACTCACCTAAAGTTTCACCACCAACTGTGAAAATCTCCCTTACCTCTTAACGTTTTTATTAGCTTGATTCTTAGATGTTTTTCGTTATTATTTCAAGTGTGAAGAACCAATGTATATTTTACTGTTCTGCACGTTAATGGACGAGAGAAAACAATCAGCGTTTGAACGTGCGAATGTGATAGATATACGAGAGAGTTGAACGTGTGAGGTTTTTAGGCTAGTAATGACTGTGTCATTTAGGACTCCTTACTACGTAAAATCTAATTTAATTAATACACGTGAAAGGAATATTTTTCCTTAAAATTTAAGATTTTAAATATTAATAATTCACATTAAGGATTTATCCTTTCATTTTAGGGTGTACATTATAAATTATTGGTTGTGTATCGATGTACAACAAAGTAAGTAAGAAATATGTCTACTTGTAATAATTTTGACACATGACATAATAAAATAATTCTCCCATGAAGGAGATATTCACCTATGGATGGTGTCATTGAAATAATGATACTACACACAATTAATTGCAAAAGCTCTACGGATTGTGTCTACCAGAGGAATAATATTGGGGTTGTAGTACGCCTCAAATAAACTTTTATGTTTCGAATGAATCTGAAAAGAAATATTGAGACTATAAATTATAAAAAGATTTATATCTTCAGATTAATATAATTGAAGCGGGCTTATAAATATTTTGTTGCCAGAATTACCCAATTTTTGCTGTGGTTATGTTGCACACAACGTGGGCATGCTAATGGAATCACATGCAAAGTAAATTATAAGTGTTACTGAAATAAGCATCGTGGCAATAGACCAGTTGAACATTCTAGTTTAAATGTGATGCCCAAATGTAATTGAGACTTCAGGGGGATTATATGATGAAGAATAAAAGATTATTTAAGAATTCTCTTGTGTTGCTTGTTCTCTTGATAAAATTATCATTGTACCAGCTAAGGTTGGAATTATTATCCCCAGAAGTTTTTGGAACAAATAAAAAGTTGAATATAGGTATGTTCACCTATCATGTGGACCGTTCGCAACTATATGATAGATGCATATATGATATGGTCACATGTACTTTGTTGTCAACTTACAAATTGGTATTTTCTAAAGGTCTGAGTGCTGATGTTGAAAATTAAAAATGCAGTTCCAATTACGAAATTAAATTGATAATGGGGTTTGTTAGAAGAAATTGTATGCCTGCAAATATAGCTCCTAAACCAGGGGTTGAGAGCAAACTATCAAATAGAGATTTAGTATTGAGATAAATTTATTTTTACCTGTAGCAAACATATGTATTCATAAGACAAAAAGTGTCTCCAAATGCATAATTAGTTTAAGGTCAGGAACAAATAATTTTCATCTAAAGTTTGAATATGCGGTTATGATTTTAAATGCTCTACCACGCATACAGATGAATTTTCAAATAAAGTTGGGATGAATGTTAGATTTCCTAACATTAGGGAGATATAATTGACAATTGAAAATATTATTTATGAGGTTAATTATGAATTATCTAGATTCTTGTTAAAAGAAAATGTGAACTTGAAGTTCAAGGGATAATTCTTTTGCATATTGTTGCAAATCTATTACCAGATGAATTTACTGACCCTATGTTATAATTCACTGTCAATGCTTCAATGAGAAGTCCTTGAAGAACAGAGTCTATGATAAGCCTGAAACGTAAAAGACCATTTGACTCCAAATGTAAAATATTTTGAAGAAGGAGAGGAGCAAATGATCAATATTGTATGATAATGAGGCAAGTGCTATAAGAGCACCACGATTTAACACTTCATTAAAACCTTAAAAAGGTTCAGGTACGTCAAAATGATGAAAATGAAGAGATCTTAATAAGTTATTTCATATTGAAATCGATATCAAATAATCATTGACGGTATCTTTAATATGAGGTAACGCTCAATAAATAAATTGTGACGAGGATCTCTAATTTAAATATGTCATAGATTGTTGACAGATAAATGATTGGTCAGGTAAAATGCATAATTCAAGTATATTTTGTTTCACCTAGAGAAGTGATGTTATGAATTGATAGTCCATGAATCAATGTATAATGTCAGTGAGATACAAATAAATTATAGATCTAGGTATAACAAGTTAAGATATCAAGTTACGGCTGTGTGCCTTGGGGGATTAATAGATTTCTATCGCAAAACTGCCTGACAATATTAGAGATATTTTCTCCTATGGTGGATGCAATGAGATTTGTTTTGATCTTGCAATATATGAAAAACTTGAATGCATATAATGGATAATTATCACGTCTAGCTAGACAATAATGAAGGTTATATGAAAATCCTTGAAGTAATTGAGGTGCTTAAAACATATAAAAGTTTGAAAGAAACTTTTTCAATAAAACTTTAAGAATCATTAAATGGATTGAAATAGTCAAGGAAGAAAAGGGTACAAAAGAATGACCCTAATTGTCCTTGCATTTTTATGAAAAGGTCAGGATTTTAATTTGTAATAATAGTTGTGTATGTTTATGACATGAATCATTAGCCCTCGTAAAGAGCTTTCAAAAGTTGTTGAGTGTTTGAAGAGGTCTTGGTAATGCAGAATTTTGTCTTGACCTGCAGATTGATAATTTGACAATGAAATACTTGTTCATCAGTCACATACACAGAAAAGTTTTGATGCGATTTCATATGAATAAATCACATTCATTCAGTACCCAATGATTATGAAATCTTTTAATATAAATTATGACTCAGTTTGATCTCTAAAGAAGGATGAAGAGTTTCTTGGTTATTAAACTTCATATCTTAGTGAAATCAAAGCACTAGTTCATCTTGCTAACAATACTCGATCAAATATTTATTTTGCAGTAAATTTACTGCAAGATTCATTTTCTCTCCAACAAAAGGACATTGAAATAGTTTTGAACTCATGCTTAAATATCCTCGAAGGATCATAAGTATGGGTTTATTCTATTTTGAGGAATCCAAGATAGAATTGATTGGTTATGCAGATGCAGAATATTTATCTGATCTGCATAAAGTTCGATCTGAAGCCCGCTATTTGTTTGCATGTGGAGGCACAATAATATCTTGGTAATCAATGAAGCAAATGTTGGAAATCACTTCTTCAAATCATGTAGAAATAAAAGTTCTCCATGAAGCAAGTCGAGAGTGCGTATGGTTGAGATCAATAACACACCATATTGCGGATATATGTGATTTTTGTTTGAAAAAGAATATATCAACCACGTTGTACGAAGATAATCAACTACAAATGAATGTGTCCACAAGATAATTATTGAGGTGAACAAGTTGAATAAGCAATTTACTTGCGATTACGATGTCACGGCGAATAGAATGATTTTTAAGAATGTATTCGGTTGAGCTCAAAGTCTCGTCATATCCATGAAATCAGATAATGATATATCAGGATGGGTTCAACCATGCAATATCTTCGTGAATGTGATTTGATCACAAAGACATTGTGAATATCAATTTTTGAGAAGATAGTGTATAAGATTGGATGAAAACATCTCAAGAAATCAAGTGATGTTTTAATCAGGGGGAGTATAAGCGTGTTGCACTCTTTTTTTCTAAACCGAGATTTATTTCATTGGGTTTTCCTGAAAAGGTTTTTAGTGAGAGAACAAATAATGTGTATCAAAAGATATGTGTACTCTTTTCCTTTACTAAAATTTTTTCTCATTAAATTTTTCTTAATAAGGTTTTAACGAGACATTATCTATGGACATACAAGAGGAGTGTTATGAATTTCATTGAATAGTGGATTGTCTATTTGTTTTATTCATGAACTTATCTTTATCATGTATCTACATTTCCAAGGTAGCATGAACCTTTGTAGATAACTATGTACCTGTTAATTGGTAATTTATAATAATGATCTTTGGGAGTGATATCTTAACAGTATAAATAAAGATATCACTCACCATTTGGAATATACACTTGAATAAGAAGAAAGTCTTCTCCTACATCTACCTCTCTTGTCTTCTTCTCCTTATATTATATTTTAAACTTATATTTTAAAACAAATATATAATGTGCATTAATTAAATATTGGATAAGCTACGTATAATTTGATAAAGAATATGATATGTTTAAATGGTGGGAAGCTGAAAGTGAAGAAAATAAATATATTACACATATTAAACTTGGAAATAAAAAGTTCATAGAATTTGTACACGTTTAAAGGTAGATGAAAGGTCTTTTCAACTAAATTTAATAAACAATTATTTTTTATAAAAACATAAAATTATAATATACTTTTAAAAAACATTATAATAATTTAATTTTTGACTTAGACTCTTTCCCTTTTAATAGAATGATAGTCATCAGTTATATACTAAAATCTAAAAAAAAATAAACTTAATTACTCCATTCTCATAATAATTTTTACATGATTTTAATTTGAGGAATAGTTTTTAGTTGTAACATTTCATACAGAAACAATCAAAATGTCCAAAAGTAAAATTATCATCATACCAACCATTTAGATTTTTACATTACGGAAATCTACTGTAAATATAGAATGCTTATCTTTAAGAAAATTATTGGGCTTAGTGCCACATAAATGTAAATGTAACTCTCATTTTTATTTGAAAATTAAATTGTTAAATCTCATATTGTATAAATTATAGAAAAATAAAAAAATGAAACCAAAGGGGTGATAATGAACAAGCATGTGTTTGCAACACTACGTTGGATAGACAACAAAATAATACAATCAAATTCTTTCTTTCATTCAAAATAATAATCTTTTAGCATTCTTTATTTAAATTATTTGTACTTAAACAAAAGCATATTACATAAACTATTCAATTATTATCAAACTCAACATGTATTAGTAAAAATTTTATTAATTAAGTAGCACTTAAAAGAATACTAACACACAAAAAAAATCCATAATAGTGCAAAATGATATGGGATTACATAAACTATGGACCGCAAACCAAATCTATTTTGGACAACTATATCTTAACTCCAAAATGGAAAAGAAAAACTTAAAATGATAAGCTAATATAAAATGGATCTAATTGAATATATAGGTTATATCTTATACTTCTAAGCTTAACACTTGAACTATATTGTAAGAAAAATTCTCTTTTAAATTTCATAATGAAGTATTTGTTATTTTTCTCAGTTGGCTTTTTGATGACGTGCATCTATATCATTATCTAGGAAGAAGAAAAGATAACAATACATGATAGAAATCAAAGGAAAAATTATGCTGATTAACGAAGCAATTTACTGATATTTATAGTTATATTTAACTGTCTTTTCACCGGTCAAATAAATTTAGCACATTGAAACGTGATACATAAATTTTAGTTTCATTTCAAAATTCAAAGTGTCACTGAATTGGAAGAGTCATTCCTTTAATTAGTTGTTGGACTTGATATTCCACCATTATTTAATTAAAATATTAATATTTATAGGAATAATTTGTATTTTATTTTGATGGGTGGAGGGGCAAAATGGTATCCAAAGTATATATATATATATATAGTATATTAATATAATATTATATATATATAGCCTTATATTATATATAGATAGATATAGATATATAGATAATAGTATTATATATAGACTGTTGCATTATTTGGCTTACTTACCGTTATGTCCATCATCACATCTTTCAAATCTTCAACATTCCATAGTTTGCTAGGTTTTTCAAAATCATTCTGAATTTTCACTATGTGTTTGCCCATATCGCCAATCAAGTCATGCATTTCAATATCACATATCTTCGGCTCCAGAATCATAGCTCTCAACAATTTGCATGACTTGTTTTCTTTCATACCGACGGAAGAAACATGTGATATCAAGAAATATCTTTTGCTCTTCAGGCTCCAACCCATCATAACTTATTTTGAGTTTTTCAACAATTTCTGAATTAGACTTCTTCTTTATTTTCTCTACAATTGTTTTTGACTTGTCTACACCTTTCTTATGAAACATAGAACCCCACACGTTGAGGGCTAAAGGAAGGCATTAGCGTGATTTAGTACCTCCAACGAGAACATCTTAAAACACTCATTTGGAACTTCTTTTTTGAAAGCATGTTGATTGAACAATTGCATAGCTTCATGATCAGGTAGTGTATGCACTTCATATACATAGCATCATTATTTTATATCAATTTTCTATTTCTAGTTGTTATAACAACTCTGCTGCCATTACCAAACCAACCAACATCACCTGCTAAATACTCACCACGATCTATGTCATCAAGCACAATTAACACCTTCGTTGAACAAAGTCGGCTCTGAATCATGTACTTCCTATCATACTCATTATTGGCGTAATCATATTTTTTTCTTAAATGTTCAGAGAGAAGAGTATTTTGTAAAGAATGCAGTTGATGATATTTTGCATTTTCTTTTAACATTCGCAAGAAAACAAGCAGCTTTAAATTGATGAGATAGAGTATCAAAGATGGCTTTTGCTATTGTCGTTTTACCAATTCCGCCTATTCCCCAAATTCCTACCATCGGAACATCATTGATTTCTATTTGAAGTAGGTATTTTAGTCTCTCGAAATGAGATTTTATTCCCACAACATCTTGCAAAAAAGATAAAGAAAGAGCACTTTTGCAAACTTTGAAAGAGATGTGGTTGACAATCTGCTGAATTTTCTCGGATTCAATTCTACATAAATAGGAGATTGATTGTTGGCGATGTGACAAAGTCAAGTGTAAGAAAGTATTTTCTTATGTTTAATGTTCAAGAGCATATTAAATAGGAAACATTATAGCTCAGGGTAATAGAAACATATTATGTGTTTGCAACTTAATATCATATCCTTTTAGATTTGCGACAGCTGTTAGGGCATTTCTCCATCCTTGAACATTCTGCATCGCCTCAACATCATCCATCTTGTACATCGACTCCTATTTGCTAAATGCTTCTGCAAAGCTCTCACTTTGGTATCAAATATATGATGGGTCCACATTATAGAAGATCGGTATGACTGTTTGTCAATTTTCTTCCTTCTTGCATTCCATGATCTTCACTAGTTCATTCAAGCACCACCTTGATGTAGCATAATTCTTTGACAACACTACGAGTGCAACTTGAGACTCTTCTATAGCTTTCACGAATTCTAGCCTTTTATCATCTAAAAAAGTGAATATTCCCATATTTTTCAAACACCTTCGTATAAGTGACTTGTAAAGAAACTACCATCTTTTTTTTTACACCTTTATTCGCTTGTACTTATAGTGGTTATTGTGTTACGTTGGAGTTTCCAAGATATTTCCTATATTTTATTCAATGCAATGAATTCTAATTTATATCATGTTTTATTAGCCACGAAGAAATTGCTATAATATTATCTTATAATTTCAAATAAACAACGCCCTCAATATGTTGGGTCTAGCTTTATTTTATTCTGTTTTATTTAGATTAACTTTAATTCATGTTGTTTCTGCCATAAATATGAATTGGAGATTATGCTTCTTCCGTAGAATATTTGAGCTGTACATCTTACAAAATTTTTGAAGATGGAGTCTACTCCAATTGAAATTGAATTATTGTTATGGGGTCCACAGTAATATGAACACAAAGGACAAACTCAAAAGATAAGTGCATGAAGTGCAAGGAAGACTATCCCTAGCGAAAATATCTCCCTTCAATCGAATTATTTTGAGTTAGTTATACTCGGTATTCTTATCAGCATAGATATCTGATTTAGTTTAGATTTATGTCGAGAGATCTCATATTTATGATCAAAATACTTTTTAATAAGGACTAGTCAATAATTAAGGTATAAATATTTGATTAACAACAAAAGAATAATTATGACTCTACTATAATCATTATTATTATTCAATTTCTCAATGAATAATTATAATTAACTAATAATTCTTCTTATTTATGGTTATGGACTCACCGCAAGAAAATTGGACCATATCCCTGCTTTTGATTGATTATTATTTGGAAAAAATTGCAATTAAATAATTTCTTTATTTCAATTAATATGATTCACTTTTCTTTTTAATTAATCTCAAAAAGAATGACAAGAAAACATTATAAATTCAGTTTGTTAGGTGAGTTTCATTTTCTACCATTTTATTTGGATTATCTTCTTCATTAATTTAGTCTATTTCGATTGAGAATTAATATTTTGTTCGAAATGTGAGTTTTAATGGATATCAATAAAGCCGGTATGATATTTCAGGCCCAAATACCAATAATCATTAGGTGATTTAGTTCTTTTTGTAAGAATCTTGATTAAAAGGATTTACTCAAGTAGAAATATTAATAAAATAATTGAGATGATAACACTACTATCATAAAATTTGAAAAAGAAAAGAAAAAAGATATAAAAAATACTTTACCGTAGAAAAACTTTGAATGGTTGAGATTGTTGGGAAAATACAAATAAATTCAAAAATATATATGATAAAAGTAATATAAATAAAATTGAAAAATAATGACACTAAATATTTTTTGTGTAACCCTTCTAAATAAGAAAAAACCACAAGCCAAACGGAGTAACTGATATCACTATAGTAAGGAATTTTACACTATGTAGTCACGAATACAATACTCAAAGTGACTACCACACACTCAAAAGAAACAACACTCTTTTGGTTTTCACCTTACAAAAAAATCGCTCATTCTATTTTTATTCACAAACTATTTTTATTTCATAGTCAATGGAATACCTTATTTTGCTCTCAAAATAATTTTTTCTCTGCTAATCTGGTTTTAGGTGTGTTCTAAAATAATCAGGAATCTTCTAGTTATAGAAAGGAAATTACAACTAATGATGTCACTATTGACATCATGAAAATTCTTAAAGTGCAAATTGTGCAAACTAAGTAGTTATCTTGCTTAAGAATGATCGGTTGTCTCATAAATAGATAGAAATAGGAGATCCCCCATTCTTGAGAGATTCCTCGCTATCTCTTCGATCTACAGAACAGATCAAGGGCCCAGCCCAATAGGGACAGCACACCCCCCACTCCAAGCGCACCTCTATATCGACCCAAATAAAGACTTTCAAATAAATATGGGGCTGAAACCTCACAAATCTTCCCCTCCAGTCTCATTCACTAGAAGGAGGTATCTTCATCTTCTTTAGTGAGAGCTCATACCCAAAAGCTCTTTGTATAGCTCAAACTTGTCATTCGGTATTGTATTAGTCAACATAATTGCAGGATTTTCACTTGTGTGAATCTTTTTTGACATGTAATGATTCACTCTCCACTTTCTCACGAATCAAATGACGTCGATGTGTGTTGTTTTTGCATGGTACATATAGTTCTTACTCAAGTTATTGCAATTTGGTTGTCACAATAGAAAATATACTCCATTTAATTCAAACCAAGCTCTTGAAGAAATCGCTTTAGCCATATCATCTCCTTGCTGGCTTCAGTAACTGCAATATATTCAGCTTCAGTTGTAGATAGTAATACACTTCTGTAACTTTGATGGCCTTGATATAGCCCCCCCTGAAAAGTAAACAACTATTCAGTAGTGGATTTTTTGTTATCAAGAACAACTGTCATATCAACATCTGTATAGACTTTAAAGAATGGATTTGATGCTTCAAAACAAAAGCATTCATCTGAGCTTCCTCTAAGATACCTGAATATCAACTCCACATCTTCCCAATTCTCTTTTCCCGAATTTTCAAGAAATCTACTGACGACACAAACTGTGTGAGCAAGATCAGGTATGGTGCATACCATTACATATATTAGACTTTCGGCGACGGAGGAATATGAAACTTTGTTCATTCTCTCTTTTTCCTCCCTAGTTGTAGAACACATCTTCTTGCTCAACTTCATATGACCAGCAAGATGTGTACTTACAGGCTTAACAGTACTTTTCTGTGATAAATAAATCAACCTTTCATCTTTGAGACGAGTAATTCTCATGTCCAAAATTTGCTTGGAATTACCAAATCTTTCATAGAAAAATACTTATACAACTCTTTCTTTATCTTGTCAATCTTGGAAGTATTCTTACCCATAATCAACAAATACCACTACAGAAAAGGGAATTTTAAAATAAAATCATTGTCCAAATTATTTTGTACAAAACACACAATGATCTGATGAAGGTCTTCTTATAGCCGTTCCCCCTATAACCGATTTAAAATATTGCTACCATTGTATAGAGCTTGTTAAGTCATAGAGACTATTTTGAGTTTGCACACAATTTACTTTACCTTCTACTTTGAAGCCCTCAGGTTGTTCCATACAAAACTCTTCTTCTAGGTCACCGTGAAGGAAAGCCGTCTTGCTCAATCTTTAAATTAATATTAGCAACCAAACCTAAAACTGTGCGAATTGAGGATATTTTCACAACAGGAGAAAACATTTCATCAAAGTAAAACCCTTTCTTTGACCAAATCCCTTAACAATCAATCTAGCTTTATACCTGGGCTTCAAGTTTTGTTCTTCAACTTTAACTTTGAATACCCACATATTTCACCAACTCATAAGTAAGGTCTCATTAGAGACGTTCATCCTCATTCTGATGACGTCAATTCATTGAATCCTGGTGCTCACTCTTGCATTGGCCTCCTGTATAACATTCAGGTTTTTCGTACAGTGAATCACATATACTCATGTGAATAAGAGGAAGGAAAATTATTTTCTTTGTGGACCTCCTAAGAGGAATATTTGATTCGTCCACAACTTACTGAGCAGAAGGATCATCATTAACAATGCATTGTATTATCAACATCAACATGTGAACAGTACATGATTATCAGCGTTACCAGGTCATCAGCCAAACAACATCAGGCATACTTGTGTGAGGAACTTCATCATGATGAGTTTATCATTTAAAAACTGAGATTCACATTTTTTCGCTTGGTCAATATCTTGGATTCGTTTGATTCTTCAGAAAATAAACATCACGGCTTCTCACAAAGTCTTTCAATTGGATCATATAGAATGTAACCAAATTCATCAAGGCCATATCCAATGAAGATGCATGCCTTGTTTTGGCACTAATTTTGACCCCTCATCTTTCAGACATCTACAAAAATTTTTACAACAAAATACTCTTAAAATGGTCATAGAAAATATCATTTCCATACCAAACACATTGGGACATTCACTTTGCAAGAAACAATAGGAGAATAGATTAAAACAGCGCCAACAATCAAAGAAAAGTCTCACCACAAAGTGAGAACCCAACTTTGCTTCAGAAAGAAAATATCTAACTCTTTCCATTCAAGTTCATTGTTCATCCTCTCAGCAAACAACCATTTAAGGTGAGGGTCTTTTGGTGTCCAATACCTTGATGTTCTGCAGATTCGTCAAATGAATCCACAATAATTCACCATATTACAGTACAAACACATTCAGTTTCTCTCCATTTCTATTTCAACTGAAGCTTGAAACTAACTTAAGGCACCAATACTTTGAGTCTTTGGTCTTCAAGACATAGACCCAAAATTTTTTGAGCAATCAGCAATTAAAAGTGCAAAGTAGACTGCCACACATCCAATGTCTTTGTCTATTGGACAACATAATCAGAGTGTGCACCAAACTCAAGAAACTGTTCTTTCTTGAAGGAGGGTTATGACTTAAAGGAAACACTATTTTGTTGACCAGCCAAACAGTTGCTCACACTTTTCTCATTAGCAATAATTTGAAATGACAAAAAAATTTCTTGGCTTAGAACATTAAGCTTTATCGCTGACGGCTATTTCTTGGGCCGTAACATGAAGTAGGATTATCTCTCTCAAACGGGCATTTACCATTATCAAACACAAGTAGATGGTCGTAGTCTAGTATCGACCACAACGTTTGTTACCTACGAGTCACAACCAAGGAACCCTTAATGAGGAGTGCATTTTCCTCACCGTGATCTAACATATCATTTATCATCTAAAACACAACTGTATCAGGTGCAAACGGAAACATCATGAGGCATGTTGTCATTGTTCAAACTAATTAGTTCCAACAATCGTTTACCAACAAATTGATCAATACAAACAACCCTAGAAACAGGCCATTACCCATACTCAAAAGTTCCAAAACACAAGAGGATAGAAAAAGAGAAAAAAATTTCCATTGATGTCATGTGAGCATGCGGAACAAGTATTCACAACCAACTTGACTCATCACAAGCAATATTTATCATTTTTGCATCAAGAACGGTAAGAAGATCTTCGGTGGTGACGGTGGCAAGGAATTTTTTGTTGCTATCTTCTTTAGTTTCCTCTTTGTTTTTGTTCTCCCTCTTCAACTTCCTGTAGAACTTGTTTGTATGCCCTTTCATACCCTAATGATAGCACTCAATATCCTTAATTCTGCCTCTAGAATTGCTCCTATTTTGTTCTCTATACTAAGAACCACGAGTTTTTTTTCTTCCCATAGGGCTAGTTATCAAGACATTCGACGAAGAAAAACATTGAATTTTTCTTCTCATCTCTTCGTTGAAGACACTAATCTTGGAGAAAATCTATAGAGATAACACCATCAGGAGAAGAACTTTACAATGAAGTTCTAAATGGAACCCCACAGACATTATAACATCATGTTCTTTATATCTGCTATAAAATTACTATTAGCATATTTCAAATAACATTTATGTAGGCGCACGTGATATGATCAACGCCAATTTGTTACCTTCAAATATCAAGTCAGATATATGTCATAAGAAACCTACACCTAAAATAAAAAACAAACAATAAATTCCACTGCTTATACGACTCGTCTTTATTTTTATTTGCTCTTAAACCTCAATGCTATGAATTACTTTTATTAATCCTTCTTTAGGATTAACTCTGATTCATAAGTTGCTTCTGTTATGAATATGAATGGAAATTATTCTTTATCAACAGAAAATTTAAGCTCTACACTTGCAAAATTTGGAAGATGGGTCTACTCCAATTGAATTGAATTATTGATATGGAGCCCATCGTAATATGAACACAATCGACATCTCAAAATATAAAGGGATGAAGCTGCAACGGATGACTATAACTTGGAAAATATATCTGTTGGATCAAATTATTGAGAGTTAATTTTAGTCGGTATCCTTCACCTGCATAGGGGAATGACTTAATTCAAATTCAAATTCAAATTATAATTGTAATTAATTGATAATTCTTTTCATCTATGGTTATGTACTTACTCTAAGAAAAATTTTATTCATAATTGTTTTCACTCATTAACTACTTTCTGTGTCCAAAATTTATATTTCATTCCTTTTAGTCATTATTCTTCTATATTTACCTACAATTTAACTTTAAAATGATCACTTTACCTTTAATGAAAACATATATAGCTACACAAACACTTATCATCAGCCTATAACTCTACTACAATTCGCATTCTATTATTATCAGATGTAATAATTAAGATAGTTATGTTGGTAGAAATATGAAAATGGCCTCCACAAAAGTATATTGCTAGAGTTAAGCATGATAATTAACTCTCAATGATGTAACTACAAGATATGATGCAATTAGTCGCAAGATTTCATAGAATTAATACTTCACATACTAATAGATTAACCATTTTTGAGATTCCTATTCACAAACTACTTCTACTATGTAAATTGTATAGTAGACATGCATCAATAGAGACTATTTTTGAATTCTTCCATCGTTTATGTTATTGAAATCTCGTCATGGTTGGTGCACCAAAAAAACCGGTGGAGTTTCCCCTGTTTCCACTACTTATGGGTGCATGTATAGTTTTCTCTATGCACGATTTTAAACAAAAATGTTCAATGAAAGTTTAGTGCACCGCAATGTATTTCTTCTTAGACTAAAATTTGTATATATAATAATGTGGAAAACATAAGGAAGCTAGTGGAATAGGAGGAAGAAAGAGACTAAAGAAATGTTGGATTTTGCGGCAAATCATAACATACCATCAGATATTTAATTTGTGCCAATGACTTCTTGTTGAAGATGAAGGAAGTTGAAGATTGGAACATGTAAAAGGAATAGGTCCAACGCAACTGACTGGCATGTTTACAGCAAACGTTGATGAGTAAAGGGAGCTGACAATTCGAACAGGTCCAACGAAGTTGACTGGCGAATTTACAACACTACTGTAGAATTTGAGTTAAACTAGGATTAGATTACTATATTGAATAGGTTGCTACTTATTGTACTAGTTGAAGTCGATTAGGATTATATTACGACTAGGATTACTATTAGAATTATAGTACAATTAGGATTTAATTATTTTATTATTATAGTAGTAATAGGTATTGTAGTAGGAGTCTAAGTATAGCTAACTTAAAACTCTACAGTTCTCTCCATATATTAGGAGTATGTACTTAATATTATTTTTCATCAATACATCAATAATGCATCAATATAATCCTTGATTTATCTAGTACTAGATGTGATATTTCTACATTGATTTTTACATGGTATCAGAGCATAAAAGCTCTTTCGCTCTATGAGTATGAATCCAAAAAATGAAAAAAAAACCACATGTTGCAATGACCACTTCTACCAAAAATATGTCAACCTCCTTACTTCACCAAGTCTTTGTTGTTTGCTCCATTAAACTTAAGCCAATAAACTACCTCATTAAGAGGACACAAATATCTCAATTGATTCATATCACAAAGAATGAACCAACTAAAAAAGTTGTTCCACTGGACAGACTGCGGGAAAGTTATAGTAGCTAAGAATGATGCAAAACATAGTGCACTATTGATGATTGTAATGAGAAACATGTGTTTCTAAGAAGTTGGATCTCAAGCACTTGACCGAAAAAATCATGCACCTAATTATGGGTTGTTCAACTGCCAATGAGATGTGAGAATGCTTGAAAAAATATTATATTCAAGCAACAAAAATAATTAATTTTTGATAGAAGTTTAGGTCTCAAATACAAGACCCTTATCATTTAAGGTAATACACCATATTGCACTCTTAATCAAGTTTTGAATGTTTTCACAGGCTTTGATATAGGGGAACAGAAAGAAAAGTTACCAAAAGAAAACCATAACATAGTATTATCTGATAAAAATGGTATAAAAAAAAGGAAACTACAGCATCAACATACCGAATTGACAAAACAAGTTTTTTCTGGGTATTCAAAGTTTTTTTTTGATAGATATTCGGAAACAACAACATAAACATACCGAAGCATTGACAAAATAAGTTTTTGCTGGGTATTCAAAGTTATTTTGAAGATGAAGGAAGTTGACAATTCGAACATGTCAAAGGATCAGGTCCAATGCAATTGACTGGCGTGTTTGAAGCAAGCATGATGAAGAAAGGAAGCTGACAATTTGAACATGTCAAAGGAACAAGTCCAACAAAGTTGACTAACGAATTTACAACACTGTAGATTCGGCATTCAGCTTCGTTAGACCTGTTCCTTTGACATGTTACAATTGTCAGCTTCCTCACATTTAGAATTAGAGAAATCAAGGATTGTATTGATGTATGTTTAAAAATAATATGAGTACAGCTTTGATAAGAAGAGAATGTAGATCCTAAGTTAATATACTCAGATTCCTACTACAATACCTATTACTACTAGAATAATAATCATGCAATTTATAAATAATTTAATCCTAATGTATTATATACGAATCATAATATATTTTAGCGAAATTTAATTATTAACATAGGTAGTAATCCTATGTGACTCTAAATTCTTCCAGTCCCAGTGACCCCCCGCCGGCCTAAACTTGACCCCTACAGCACCCCCCCCCCCCCCTTCGCTTACAATCTATCTACATTTGACATGTTCCAGTCCCCGTCAACTCGTCGAGCGAACTTTAATCATAGTTGTTGCAGACACGCCAATGACATTGGCAATACATTTAACATGAAATGAGGATATTAATATAGATATTTTACGTCCAATGGTCTAGAAGTGTTAGTTTTATTAGATTATATTAATTTCAGAGATGATTAATTAATAAAATGTGATTGTTTCACTTATTAAAATAGAAAAAGAACGTAACACTTTACATTAGATATCAATGCATACTAAGGAATTTGAGTAGAACTTGATGGTTGAGGAGAAATAATTTAAGCTCTATTCGATTCGAAAGCTTCTGCCATCCATCTGCAATTTATAATTTGTCAGGAAATGGAAAATGTGATTTGAAATATAAAAAGAATGAATTTTTGCATACCAAATTGTTTCTCAAAAAACATGTGCAGTGTCCCAAACTCAATGCTGATTACTGATATGTACATCACCTATTGCCAATAGAAGAAATAATGATACGAAATAATTTATATATTATTCATGAGATATCAACTCAACCTTATCTCAATGCAAAGCGCAGACAGCGGGAGACAACAAACGAACGCCAACCACAAAACACCTCCCCCCCCACACAAAAAAAAAAAAAAAAAAAAAAAAACAAAAAAAAAACAAAAAACAACACAAAAAACAATGTCTTAGTTTCCCAAAATCATCTAACTTAATGCACCTATAGTCATTTGGTGTTGTTTCATTTGCATTAGATGTATCCCATAAGCTACCAAGAGGTACCAACAAAAAACAAATATACCATTCAATAGAATTATTTGATTGTTAGATAAGGAAAATTTCTGGGTCATCGACGATATCGCATCATCACATGAGTTGTGACGTAATTTGCCCAAGTAACATACATCAAATCTCAAGAAATTTATGACTTTACAACAATTTAGTGTAACCCAACTTATGAATGACCAGGGGACCATCTCTACTTCTAAGGCTACTAGCTCCAAGTTCTCTACTGAAATTAAAGGCATTCTTTGTGTTACCTTTGGAAGTTTTAGAGTTGTTACAAAAAGGCAAAAGCAAAGTTGCTACGCTAGGACAACAAACACTTCAAGTATCATTTTGCATCAACTCCTGCTTTTGGGTCTTCGAATGCAAAAGGGGAAAGTTCATGCACAAATTCTCTAGAAGGAACAAGCAGCGTTGCTAAAAAAATAAAAAGACGATGGCTCTACTTGAGCAAACTGGTTCCAAGAACTCCTACCACAAGGGATAAATGTTGTTCAATTAATAAATCATCTCCGCATGCATCATGTAATGTGAGTCCACTGAATATTAACTTACTCTACAAACCATGCTACTCTCCTACATCTCCAATGATTATGTAAACAATGGTGATTGTTGCTTCCTCTCCTAAAGAGCAACTCGCAAATATGATGAAGTTGGTTGAAGTATTAAAAAAGCATGTACAATACCAAGATTCTCTAATTGATAATTTTATGGATAGGATGGAAGGAATTTTGAATGGAGAAGCAAGTCATGCGCCTACAAAGGATGTTGAAGTTCAAGAGATCGAAGATCCTGCGAAGAAAGCTCCGCTTGTTAAAGATTATCAAGTTTCTTCTGAAGGAATGATCCCACTCGACCACTTGAAGGAGTTTATTGAAGTACAGCAAAGATCATACCGCTCGCCACTTGTAGCTACTTCCACCAGCTTTTGTACCCGAAACAGACCTTTTCCATTCAAAACCCAGTATCTCATAGTTATGCTAGGACATACCATGTCGGATTTTCATAACTTAAATATTGCTGGTTATCAACCTCCAAATTTCAACAATATGAGGGAAAAGGTAATCCAAAACAACATGTTGCACACTTAGTGGAGACATGTAATAATTCTGGAACCTACAGAGACCATCTTATCCAAAAAAAATTGCTCCCTAAAAGGAAATGCCTTTGATTGGTACACGGATCTTGAACCTGATTCTATAAATAGTTGGGAGCAACTAGAGCATGAGATTCTAAATAACTTCTATAGCACAAGGTGTACGGTGAGCATGGTAGAAATCATGAATACTCTTTAAAAGAAGTATGATTCGGTTATATATTTCATAAATAGATGGTAGGAATGCGAGCCTAAATTGCAAGGATAGTCTTAGTGAAGCTTCTCCAATTAAAATGTGTATTCAAGGAACGCATGGGAGCTTCTTTAAACATATGAAAGAATAATAAAATAAAATCCTTCAACGATTCTAGATACTCGCTACTCAGATATGGAGTTGAGAAGTCCTCTGCGGGACAAGATATGACCCCCTCCTCCCATACCTATTATGATCCTGCAAAGGAAGAAACAAATAAGAAATAGAAACCCACCAGAGGAGAAAATTGTGCCTCGAAATTACAAAAAAAGAATCCAATTTTTTGAGTGTTAAAACTATGTAGACTTTTGAAGTCACACGAATGGAGGGCAATCATTCAAAGAAAAAGGGGTGGAGAAACGATAGATCTTACCAACACGTTGAAATCAAAGTCTCCACTAAGGGCATGCCAAGGAAAAAAATATCCCTTTTGGATTCTGATGTTTCTAAAATTTTTGATGAGTTGTTTGAGATATAAAGACCTTTCACTTCCAGAGATGAAGGGTATTCACGATGAAGTTGGAAGAGCTGATGACTTAGGGGGGGCATTCGGTATTTCGGTTCGGTTCGGTTTTTTTTTTCGGTTTTTTTGGTTTTGGTTTTTGTAAATTGCGTACCAAAACCGAACGAAATATTCGGTTCGGTTTTTATTAATTCGTCGGTGATTAACTGGTTTTCTTTTTTTTTATGTGTGTAAGGGGGCTTTTTTTAAAATTTAAACTTACAATTGTTTAAATTTTTTGTTTGATTTTTCAATTAATGGGCGTGATATTTCAAACAATGGGCTTGATATTTAACTTAGGGTTTATTATTTTTTAAAAAAAAATATTTAATATTAATAATTATTAAATATAAGATAATTATAAATTATCACTATAATATTTGGTTTAAACCGAAATACGAATTCCAAGTAATAGTACGAAAACCGAACCGAAATACCGAAATACAAAAAATTAAACCGAACAAATACCGAACCGAAAAACGAAAACCGAACCGAAATTTGAAAAAAAATTTGGTTAGGTTTCGGTTGTTTCGGTTTTTCCGGTTTTTAGCCCACCCCTACTGATGACCCAAAATGCAAGTATCATAGACTTGTAATTCATCCTCTTGAAAAAAATGTTTTGTCTTCAAGGATAGAGTGATGTGATTGATTAATGAAAAGTAAATTGTCCTTGATGGTGAGAAGGCTAGTTAAACTATATCTCTATCACATTCGGCTCACTCGACCCGGTCCAAATATATATCTCTGAAAATCATGAAGAAGAGTCATTGAAGCAGGAAGTTGATAGAGATAGTGATGAAGGTGGTATACTTATAACTAGACAAAAACGCAACAAGTCAAGCTTACGAAAAGAATCATCCAAGCAACTGATTAGAGGGAAAATGGTGAAGAAATTGGAGAATCAAAAATCAATCAAGCGCCCAAAGAGGGAAAAGGTAAGAAGTGCATGACTACCAAAAACCCTGACGTCTGGTGACTCCAGAGGAATGCTTACAAAATTCATTCAACATAAAGTCTACTCAAGACAATGTCGAGGCATCATGTTTCAACGCTGATAAAGCAGAAACAATGAAGGTGAATCCTACAAACAAAGAAGAAACAAGAGTGAATCCTCACCAACAATGTCTCCTAGTGACGATGGATAGTCAACAAGGGAAATATCTTGAAAGACCTATTGAACCTTCTTCCCAAGAAATGCATGCATCTGATACACTACATAATCGTCCTTTGTGTATGGTTGGTCATGTTTTGGAGAAGAAGATAAATAGAATCTAAATAGATAAAGGATATGGAGTCAACATTTTGCCTATCCATACATTAAAGAAACTCGACATCGCAATTGGAAAACTTAGTGAAAGTAGTCTTTTGATACAAGTTTTTAATCAAGTGGGCAGAGGTCCATGTGATCTATTAAATTGGATATCCACATAGAAAATTTGCGATCAAACGTGTGGATGCATGTGATCAACGCAAAAGATGGCAACATATATTATTGGCAGGTCATTGGTACATGGAGATAGAACTTTCTCGTTCGACTTTATAAAAGTTTTTGTGAAGTATGTTGAAGGCGGGATTGAAAGGAAGATAGTTGCAGATGATAATCCTTTCACCGAAGTTGAGGCACACTTTGTCGATGCAAAATTTTAATAGAAAGTTATGTTGTTAAAGGGACAAAATCTAATGATGCCAAACCAATCATGTCTGATAAGATCATAAATAAAAGAACCGATGTAACAATCGAAAAGGTAATATTTGACACTAAAGAACTTTGTCTCATTCTTAATGAAGGAAAGGTCATGTCTTCGCAGAAGAAGCTGACTTCTAGACTTTGTTATGTTCCAAAAGTAAATAAAAGAATGGCCAATCATATAACCTTCAATAAAATTCTTTGAGAGGGCTAACTCTTCCTGTTGGACGGATTTATGCAACAAATTTGTCTTCAAAGCTACTAGAAAGGTCAATCGCTCAAAAACAAGTTCGTGATGTGGCTCTCCCTACAAAACGCACAAGAGAAGGTTTTGATACCAAAGATTACAAGTTCTTTTTGAAGGCGGGTTACAAACCTAATGAGTCATCAATGTTAGGGAAACTTCCATCAGAAAATGTAACTAGGCAAGCACGTGAAGGCCTAGGTTATAGCCAACCATCGTCAATTTGCATTTCCTTAAGAAGGGCCACCAATAACCATATAACTTTTGAAAATGAGGTCACTACTCTCAATAAAAAGTCTCCCGTATTTGATCGACTTGGGGAAGCGACCATAAGAACTTTTTTGTTTGAGAGGTTAGGTCCATTGAAGAAGAATAACAAAAATCTAAGAAGTTATTTAAAACTTAATACGCCTGCTCCACATTTGATTCGAAAGATTTTCAAAAAGTTTGATCCTCTACAATGAAGGCAGTATGAGTGGAAAGGAAATGAGGTTTCACGTAAAGAAGAGAGAACTCAGGAAAAGACTCACTTGATGGTTACACCAAGAAATGCGAGGAAGGTGAAGAGAGAAAGTGATGACGTTCCTCCAAATCATGTTACCATCCAAAAAAGTATGATCTTTGCTTCACATGCTATGATAACAAAGAGTTAGTTTAGAGATATGTCTGTGTTTTCATATATTTGTCAATATGACAATGATCCTTTGGAAGAGGAAGATGCTAGAGATGAATCTGTTGGAATGGAACTTGAAGAAAGAAAGGTAAAGTTAAAGACCACAATAGATCATTGAAGGAAGTTAACCTTGGAACTGTATGATTATTGAAGACACCAAGCCAAAAACGCTTACTAAGTGAATTTCTAGAAGTTGATGAAGAAATCACTTATATGAATATACTCAAAGAATACAAGGATGTCATCTCTTGGAGTTATAAAGAAATGCCTGGATTGAATCCTAATGTAGTTGTCCATCAGTTCACAGTAAAAAATGGTTCTCGTCCTGTTAGCAAGCTCAAAGACGTTTTAGGCCATACTTGGTTCCGTTGATATAAAATGAAGTTAAAAAACTCATTGAGGCAGGCGTTGTTCGTGAGGTGAAATATCCTACACGGATTTCAAATATTGTTCCTGTGAGGAAGAAGATTGGTCAAATTTGAGTTTGTGTTGACTTTAGAGATCTCAATAATACATGTCCTTAAGATGAGTTTTCTCTTCCAATTATGGAGATGATGATTGATGCAACCACTAGTTATGAGGCGATGTCGTTCATCGACGGTTCTTCTGGCTATAATCGAATCTGCATGGCACTTAAGGATGAAGAACTCACCGCATTTTTCACACCTAAGGGTATTTATTGCTACAAAATAATGTCATTTGGTTTAAAGAATGTTGGTGACACATATCAAAGGTATACTATGCAAAAAATCTTTGATTACTTGCTTCATAAAAATATCATAACTTTAACCAAGTAAACATCGATATTGTTGTAGTAGTCGTATCATAACCCTTTTTTTAAATACACTTAATCTATTAAAATCGTAGTGAGATCTGCCCTCAAACTAAACTCACAACAAATTTCATTATTACCAAGCAACCCAATAATTACTTATGAGAAAATTTATAAGTGTATTTTCGAAAGTATAATATTCATATCTAATCGTTCCTTACGAACTTTTTTGACTGTTATCACCTTGACAAGTCATAATGATCCACCCATAATCCTAAATCCTATAAGATCCAGGGAGAATATAATTCTCCATGGAAGAGCCAGAAAGAAGAACAATGCTACCACGTCATAAGTAGTGTCATTACTGGCAGGACTCAACATGAGACTGCCACCATATTTTTGCATTTTCCCAAATTTATTAAGTGAGAAACTCAACGTCCAATCACTCTCCCATATCCATCTTATAAAATAACAATCACGACAAACAATAAGGAATCATAATCATATTCATATTCAGTACCTATGAAAAATAGGGGTTTCAACTTGAAGAACTTAATAAACAGATCATACTAGTCACTCTTAATAACGTCTATAATGAATCATGAAAACATATCTATTTTTAAGGATGCAAACTCTCTTGCTGGTGTTAATGTTTCCAATTCTGCTAATCTAGTACTAATCATATGTGAAATAGAGTGAGAAAGGTCAGATACCAATTTGTATCACCTAGATACCAATTGGACTCAAGTACTAGATCGAAAAAAAAGGAATGAAGTTTTCCTAAAGTCCTATAGCCTCTCAAAGAAAATTAAAGGCGTTCCCATACCGTTCTGTAAGACTCTACTAGACTTGTCATTGTGTGATGAGATCAATGAACCAAACGCTCTGATATCAAGTTTTTCACGACCCAAATCGAGTCGTGAGTAGTACCCATACTTAACCTTCTAAGTGGGCGAACCAAGGAATCCAAACCCCAATATATGCTAATAAGTCAACTACGAATAACAAAAATAATGCGGAAGCTTCAAAAAAACTTAATTAATGTATCATTTGAAAAATTGAAGGAAAGTCTCCATCAAGGACATCTAATCTCCCATTACTAAGTCCAAGAAATAAAATTACACAAAATAAAAAATAAAGGTTAGGTGGCCGAAATAGAGGGACAGTATGTCATGACCGGGAGAATCCAACACGAGCTTGAATGAATAGCTCACCCTGAAACCTGATATGTTGGAGACTGGCTAAAGTTGAGGACAATTTCAAATCATTGGCACACTTGTTGCATTCTATAAAAGGAAAACAAAGAAAAACACAAGTAGGGCTCAATACGGGGAAACATGTACTGAGTAGGTAGTATCGGCCAACCCAAAATAGAAACTAATATACAATGAATAATAGTATAAACTCAACTATGACACTTAACAGGTGGTAACAACAAACAACATGAAGAAGTGGTTACATAATCAATCACAATATCAAGCACACCCATGAGGACTTATGGCTCCATGTCACACTCATTTGAGAAATGGATTAATTGAGATTGAGTACGTTAAGTTAAATCCATATTTTTTTCCTTTAATGTTAATGTATCGAAATGTGACATTTCGATCCAGATATACCGTATCGGAACGTGAACTCCGATCCAATTGAACAGTGTCAGAACATGATACTCCGATCTAAAAAAACGATCGTGTCAGAAAAAGACACTCCGATCCCAAGTATACCATGTCCGAACGTGACACTTCAAAATTCAAATAATACATTAATTTATTCATTATTCTCACCACTTCAATCTTTGATAATCTTTAATCGAAGGGAAAAAAAAGGGTCTTAAAATACCCTCGAAACGTATTAGAAATGGACACAAAATTCTCATCCCTCCACCTATTGGAGCTCTACCAATCACCTTCCCACCCCCTGCTTGGATCCACACTCCCTTGTCATCCCCCTTGTGGTTTGCCTCCTTGGCACCCCTTCTTTCACGGTTTTTTTTCCACCCTTTGAAATCGAGGGGGAGAGGGGGAAAAGAAGGGGGCACGCACGAGGGGGGGAGAGGAACGGAGCAAGAGAAGGGGAGAAAGCCAGCCAGACCACGGAGGACGAAGTGAAATTAAAGGAAATACCAAAAAATGTCCAACCCGTACATTACTAATGTAAAACAGAAAAAAAAGCTACTGGCAATGAGTGTTTTTAAAAAATTTTGAGATGAATAATATCAATAGAAAAAATATTAATCATATATTTCAAGTGTCTAATAAAAATACAACGATAACTTAAAACGTCTAACTATGTTCATCTTAATTATTCACTTTATCTCAATATGTGATGTTACTTCATAGGATGACTTTTTCTATAAAATAAATATCGAGAGGGGGAGGAAAAGCAAAGCAGAAAATTATTGCTAAAAAATTTAGATCAAAAATTAATTAGAGATTGTAGTAATCATGAATTTCAAATTCAAACGTGAAAAACAATCCTATTGAAAGTATCCTCCTAAATAAACGGTTCAACTAAAATTTAATTTGGGCTTTGATTCAGACTCGAATAATTTTGCATGTCATTTTCAGGAATCTATAATTTTGACGTGTTTCAGTAGTGTTTATGGCAATTTTAATATTATAATTGATTTATTAATTGAGTGGGATTTAGTTAGTTTTCAGTGGGTAGTGGGTTGGATAATCATAATAATAAATTAAACTATAACCAATAGTTGAGCGCCAAGTTTTAAAAAAAATACTTACACAATTTAATTTTAAAACCGTTAAATAAGTGGTCAATTTTGAACTCAAAGGTGGATGAGAAGGATATTTTGGAGACAATAGGTGAATGAAAAGGGTATTTTGGAGCCAATAGATGGATGAGAATGACATTTTGGAGCTAATAGGTGGATGAAGGGTAATTTTGTACCATTTTCAATACTTGGAGGTTATTTTGGGCCCTTTTTCGTATTTTATCAAGCCTTCTTTATTCAAGGCATCACTTCGATAGAAAGGGTTCAAGAATATAAATATCATGGTCTCAGGATCTCAGATAAATCACAAAACACACAACCAAGACAAATAACCACACAATCAAGTACATAAAAAACTTCACAATATCATTTAATGTATATCAATCACTATTAAGAGATTACTATCAAATAGCATAAACCATAACCTACCTCAACCGAAGAACCAAAGTCAAGTAAGCTACTTCTCCAATGTTTTTCCCTTCCTTAATGCTCCAAACATTTCCAATCTATCAAGAATATATGCATAATTTGTAAGTTATGAGTCTAGAAACTCTCATATTATTCTACATTTAACCTAGACCAATAAAAAGCATACCTAATTTCATAATCAATTCTCTAAAATTCAAATTTAAGGATAGATCTTAATTCTTCTAAATAACATTACCTTTATGAAATTTAAATAATATACTATACTTAATATTTAATTAACTATCTCAATATACTAAAATTCAATGAGTAAAATGATGACACTTAGCGAAATTGGCGATTCAAGCTACTGGTTTCGAAAACCAGTGGCAACAACTTAAACGGAAGGCGTCATATTACCATAATCAAATTCATAACCTACTGAAAAATGATTGGCTAATCATTGCCTTGGTCATTATATCATAATTCTCAATCCATGAGAAGTTAATGGTGGTCCCCCCACTTTCACACATAACCATATACATCTTCTTATAATAATTTCTTATCAAACTATATGTTATAAAAACATAGAATAAGAAGAAGAACTAGGCGAAAAAATAGAAGACGTGTGTTTATTTCTTTTGATAAATGAATTTACAATGAAGAGCATCCAATCGATTTATAGGAGAAATCTAACTGGTCCCCAAGGAGGACCTTTCACATATCCTAAAAATTACTCCACATGATAAACATTCACTATAATACACTCTTTATAAACATAACAACACTCCCCCGGAATGCTTTTCATAGATGATGTGTCTTCGTCCAAGCCTTACTAAAAAACTTTAAGAAAAGAAAAATCTAGTAATGGAACAGAGTAGCACCTATCTATTCATATGCCTCTAGGCTGCCTCATTAAAGCCATTACCAGGAAACCGTGGGGACAAAACCATCGTAAGGGAAAAAGTGTTCAGTGGTATTCACTCCCCCATGAGAACATAATCCAGAGACTTGAAAATCTCGCAGTTCCAACTTGTGCCCATCTTCTTGAAAGTCGCATTGGGTAACGACTTGTGAATAATCAGTCACAATTGTCACCTTGAAAACGAATATGTGCACATTTATATCACCATTCTTTTGAAGTTCATGTGTAAGAAATAGTTCGTGAAATGTGTTTTGTTCTATCTCCTTTTATGAATCTCTTCTTCAGTTGTGCTATGCAATGCTGCATTATCTTCATATAAGTGTGTGGGTTACTTTATCACTTTCAAACCACATTTCTCTCGAATGAGATGATCAAAGAACTTCACCACACCATTCTCTACTTCTTCAATGAATAGCTATTATTTCATCATGATTAGATGAAGTGGGCTACGGTGGACGACTTTGTAAATCTCCAATATGGGCAATCCCCCACATATAAACACATAGCATGTTTTGAATCGAGCTTGTGTGAATCAGATAATATCCTGCCTCAGCATAACCAACAGGATTTGAGCTCAATTGACAGAATAAAATAAGCCCATATCAGTTATCCGTTAAAGATATCACAAAAATTGTTTGATCCCAGTTGAATGTCTCTTCTCCTAGTAGGAGCAGAACTATACCTTGCTAACAGTTAACATCAAAAGCTATATCAGGCCTTGTAGTATAGCAATACATTAGTGACCAATCGCACTAACATATGGTCCTCGAACCAAAGAATTTCTTCATCCTGTTCTTAGTCGGGAATGGATCCTTATTCACATCAAGTTGAACGACCAACCGTCGCAGTACTTAATTGATGCGCTTCATCCATACAGAATCTTTTCAACACTTTTTCTGTGGAGGTCAGATTGAATAAACAAAAATACCATTTGTCAAATGCCTCAATTTGCAAACCATGACAAATTTTGTCCTCTAGTCTTCATCTCAAATTCACTCTTTTAAATAATCAATTGCCTTTTCACAGCTCTATTGGATTCCATAAGATTTATGTCATCAACATAATAGCAAGTACCACACATTCCGATATTGTGTTTCTTTATAAAGACACCTGGACAAATTTATCATTTTTATAACCTTCCTTATTAAATCCTCACTGAAGACGGTTATACCACAAATGCGCCTAGATGCTTCATACCATATAATGATCTTTGTAATTTATGAATACATTTCTCAAGATTTTGAATTACATGATTTTAGGCATTATTGCCAAATCCTTCAGGAATTTCTGTATATCTCATTATCAAGTGGATCATAAAGGTAGGTTTTAACCACATCCATCAAAAAACAAATGCTTTCAAGTTGATCATGGCTGTGAAACTAATGAGATAAACGCAATGTTATTGTCAATCCATAACGGGTGAGTATGTCTCTTCATAGTCGACGTCAGGGGCCTTGAGAAAATTCTTATCCACAAGGTGTGCTTTATACCTTGGTATTTCATTTTTAATCATTTCTTATTTTCATTTCTTTTTCGCTACAAAAATCCATTGTAACCAACAGGTTTGATCCCATTGGTGTTTGAACTATAGGTCCCAAAACTTCATGCTTGGCCATGAATTCAACTCGATTTGAATTGCTTCTTGCCATTTGGCCATTATTTCGTGTGTTGACATTCATACAGATTGAGGCTCAGTATCCTCATAGATTGCATGATATTTGTTTGCAAACATTCTATGCAAAGACATAATCAACCTATATTTCTGATCGATTCATATTAGTTTCAACTTCTTTAAATTTATTGATAGTTCCATTATCGTCCTCGAGTTTGCAAGTTCATTATCTCTTTTCATGAATACCAGACGTTCAAATTGTGAACTTCCATATGAAATTCTTTCATAGTGTCATCTTGACATTTAATCCTTTCTTTTCTAGGAGTTTGATCGTTAGACCCAATGGTCTACCACGCTTTAAGAGGTGTGTTTTTGACTCTTAGGCTTGACCTAGTGGATGGTCCTTTAGGGACATCAATTCGAATTGGACATTCTGCTTGTCCGGAATATTGATTTAGTAATCCTTTTAAATCTGTAAATGCGTCCCATTTGATTTGCAATTTTCTGCAGAGATGTATCTGGGTTTGTACTTCTTGTTCGCAAGTATAAGAATATGGATCAAGATGAGACAATGATAATGTTTTCCACAAATTTCTGCATTTATGTCACTATTCTCTCCTATTTTGGAAAACTGTCTCATCAAACGACATCTGCAATCTAGCAGTAAACATGTCTCCAGTCAAGGTTCAAGATAGAGGATAATGAGGGGGTGACTCCAAAACCCAACATATATTCCTAACCTTCTTTGAGAGCCCACTTAGTGCCGTTTGGTGTTTGCCACATGAACATGTACAAACACTTTCGAAAATTATCAGATGGTATAATATTAGTTTTGACCCTAACCAATTGCAATGGATGAAACCTTATGATAACTTGTCGGTCTGAGACGAATAATGTTGCGTCAAACATCGTGCAAAATTCATGTCCTCACACAGAAGGTGGGCACTCGGTTTTCATAAGCAATGGTCTTGCTATTATTGCAGGCAAACGTTTATTATGACTAACAGACCATTTTTGAGTATTAACATGAAACGGGTGTTCAACTCTTATCCCAATTGGCTAACATAATAAAATTACATGATTGGGTGAAAACTACTACAGCATTATCAAGACGAATGGACTTAATCTGATATCAGAAAGTGTTTCCCTTAACCGTATTATTTGTGCCAATAATTTTTTGCAAATGCCAAGTTGCGAGATGAAATAGCCACTGAGACCATCTAGAAGAAGCATCTATTAGAATCATAAAATATCTAAATGACCCCTAGGTTGGTGATAGTCCACAAATATCCCCATGTATACGTTCCAAGAAAGGCGGTGGCTCATCTTCTTAACTTCATTTTGTGATGGTCTCTACATTAACTTTTCGGATACAAGCTATACTCAAGAACGTAGGACCAATTTAACTTCATTTGTGATGGTCTCATCAATTAACTTTTCCTTGATAACAAGGCAGTACAACATTCACCATTTAAAGAACTTTTTTAAGTTTTAGTGATGTGCATTCGAATTTTGTATAATTCGCTCATCTTATTGCCCAGGATTCCTATGACGATCATGTCAAAAGTACAATGAATTGAAATCAGTAAACTTTCTTATTTACTATAAACTGTTCCTCAATTGCACTAATTTTGGTCCATACCAGCAGCAGATAAGGCATAGAACTTTTTTACACATCTGCCCAGAGACTTTCTTAGTGATGACCCGATATTCCATAACAAACATTTTTATTCATCATTGATTGGATATTATAACCATTTCACACTCTATTTTTAAAACTCAATACGTTTTCTCCTTAGATTTTGGAGAGAAAACATAGCATTATTAATATGAGTGTAGTTCCCTTGGGCAAAATTACACTGACTCTTTCTTCAAAACCATCATCATATTAGTATTACCAAAAAGGTGTAACATTTAATTTTACCCATACTTAAATGAGTAAAAATATTTCTATTTTGATATCATATGTGTTGTATCCAGAATCATCAAACAACTATCTTCATATTTCGATAATATGTTCTTGAATTATTCATATCTTTATTATTCTTCAAATCTTAACCTTGACTTTTGAGAATTAGAGCTCGTATTGATAAACGTGTATAAAACTATTAGAAATAAAGAATAAACTAGAGAGACAAGAGAGAAGGGTTGTTATTTTCTCTTGATGAAGAATTTACATGAAGTTAAACACTCTATTATAGGAGAAATCTAACTTTGGTTCCATAGGCCTCTTAAAACCATATACTAAAAAGGACTCCACATATGACCATTCACATGTAAACCATCTTTATAACGACTATATAAAATTTTCTAAATAATCTAAATCTCCACAGGCTAACTAACCAATAGAAATTCTTAAATTCACAAGTTAAAACAGTAACATGAATGGAAACAAAATCAATTAACACCGAACTTTGTCCGCACCCAAAAACTCTATCTAATAACCAGCTAACAGATCTTCCTTGACCATTAACTACTAATTAATATCCATAGAGGTAATGTACTTGGAAAATTAGAGTAAGAAAAACAAAGATCTCACCTGACATCGTTCTTAGAATTGGTTTTCTTTTTCCAATTGTGCGGCTCCTCTTTTTTTTTTTCTTTTTTTTCTTTTTTTTTTTTTTTTGCTTTTTAACATATTAGGTATAACCCTAATTATCTTATAACCAATTATAAAAGTTGTAAAAGTGCCCCATTATTTATTTTACTAATATTTTTTTAATCATCAACTAAATAATTATAAAAACTATCCCACTAATTTTATAATTATAATTACGAATATTCCAAAATATCCATTTAGAGTCTATCAGAAAAATATTTTATAAAAAAAGAAGCTCTCATACTCAAAACAAACAAATGTGTTGTTACAGATAAGGAGAACCTCAACCACGCGATTAGAACTTATAAGTTGGTAAATTATTTCTTTTTTCGCAGACCAATAAAGAAAGTTCATTTTATAAGGAGTTCAAAGCAGATAAAACTTTCAATCAAATGGAATCCTCAGAGAAGTAGATATAAATATGAAAGAAAGAAACTACTTCTTACTTGTTACGAAAAACTTACTGCAGAGAGGCAGAAGCGTAAGATTTTGGTATTGGGCAGTGATAAAAAAATTCAAGTTGATTTAACAAGTTGTGTAGAGTCAAAGACAAAGTTGATTTCAAAAATGAGTTGAAGATGCGCGAATATAGTTTAAGTTGAACTAGGGTTTCCATCCTAAGAGGAGTCCTACGTGAAATAGGTTTTGGATCAAGTTCAATCTAAAAATGAAGTGACAGTTTCGGCTTGAGAAACATTTGCGCACTACATACGAGGAAGATCAAAACACTATCAAGAGTTAGAGATAGATTGAGAGTTCTTGGGGATTATTACCAATTTGTGAGGAAAAAGGTATAAGATTGTAATTAAGAGTTTTGATCACAATCGAGTGTGTGTGTAGGATTCTTGTAACAAGTTTGAGAAACTTGACGGACGGTAGAAGAATTAAACCTAGGGCTTTTTGTCTTGTGTAGCTACGAATTAGAGTTTATAATTTCTTAGCTAGGAATTACAGTTTATAATTCCTCTAGGAATTAAATTTTACAATTCCTTAGATTACATGGGCTTGTAATCTTTTGTTGAGACTTGAGGTTTGATGAAGTGGAGTTAAATCCTACAGATTTGTAGGTCGTGGTTTTTACACTTTATGAATTGGAGTTTTCGCGATAAAATATTGTATCACTATTTCATTTGCTTTACAAAACATAACTATTGTAATTTGGAACATATAGATACTTGTTCCTTAGGCGAATTTGAGGGTCAGAATTTTAACAGAGATGATGAATAGTAAATTCTATATGGGTATATTATATATAGATTAATTGCAAACCTGCCTATATTACTTACATGAAATTTTGTGCATTTTGAGAAAAGTATCTTAGAATAAATAAAATTTTAGTATCATCAAATAAAGTGTATGTAGACATTACATTCAAGAAAACATATCATAGCATAAACTTTGAGTGTCTGTTCAAGCCACCATTTATTTTAAAATTTGATATCAAGTATAATTGAAGATAACAACACTTTTAGGGTGTGTTTAGTATGATAAAAGATTTGCTTTTCTTTAAAAAAATTATGTGAATTTCTTATTTATTTTTAATGTTTGTAAATAAGTTGAAAATAATATTTAGAAAATAAAATGTGTAAAATCTAAGCAAACACAATGTGAAGGTAGTGAGGATGAAGACTATGAGATTTGTATATAGGGGTATTTCAAAATTTCAATAAGATAAGTGATTTATTTTGAAAAGGACGATCTATGATAATTTTGGCGCGTTAGATCGGAAATAGAAATCAGTTGTGCACTGATTTTTCCCACTTTAAGATCTATTCAAGGAATTGACAATTTTCAGCTCCACTATACTTGCTATCACTAAAATATAAATATTCTAAATCAATTGATTGTTGCTTTGTTAAGTCATGCAGCTTGTTGAGGATCAAGAAAGGAAGTTGGTTTTCTAATAACAAGTCTTTCAATATTCGATTATATTTGTAATCAACTAAATTAATAATTTTGTCTTCTGCTTCTTTTACATATTTTTCAGAATACTCGAATAAACTCAACTACAAAACAATCATCAAGTAACAACATTTTGCAAAATTCATGATTATCGTCAATATCGAGGTATTCTATATCGTCATAACACATTAGTTCTCCCTACTTCATATACTCCAACATACCGATCATATATTTCACATCAAACCCCTCTCTTCGTTTCAGAAAACGTTGTAGGTACAATAATTTGCACTTTTTCATTGGACCAAGTTGATGATTTTTTCTAGGATAAATTACATATATACACAAATTTACTTACCTTATTCTCCATTTTTCCAACCTTTCTAAAATATTTCATAAATTTCTTATTTCTCTCAATTCTTAAAACTTTCAGATACATAAAATTAATTAGTCAAATATCATGTGTACTATTCCACTTTTCGCTCCTCTTTTCTCCTCCACTAATTCACTTCACATTCTTAGCAGTTACAATTTTTAAATTAATTTGATATTCAAAAGGATTCTCTCTATCAAGACAATCAATTTCAAACATGTGAATAGGTAGGATTTTCTCTTCTCCATTGTTGTCTTCTTCCATTTTTTTTCCAAATTCTTTCCTAATACATATGGGTCAGACCCCTTAATTTAGTATTGGGGTTACTCAACTAAATTCTTCTAATAATAATATGAGATCTTGGGGTCCATCTCGTCGTCCTCCAAAATATCAATGTTGGTAGACTTGCTAAGACAGTGTACTGACAAGATTTTTATTGTGCATCCAATGAACTACCACAATGCAACAACAATATGATACATTATCGATATGTGAGAAGGAGAAGGAGAATCAGATCCGATTGTTGGGCTTTTTCCGATTTATTCTTATTCATCTTGATGTATCTAGTTATTTTTATTTTCTTAAATTGATGTATAATGTTTTCTTTTCAACATTATGATACATTACAATTTCATCACGCTCAATATGTCTTGTTCAAATTGTATAATCTACCATGTAATAAATGTTATTATGTATCTGTAGCGTTTAATTTTTGTTCATGCTTGTTTAAATTATTATGTGCATGTACACATTGCTCAATAAATACACTTGATGCATAAATTATATTATTCTATAGATAAAGTATTGTGTATCAAATTAACTGATAACATGTAATTTAGTGTCTTACATTATGAGAATTATGTAAATTATACTAATTTTATTCATTATTTGAAGAGTTGTTGTGATTTTATGAAATTATTGATACAAAAATAATGGTAAATGGTAGCGGACATTTTTGTATCATGCGTGGAGTTGTTTTAATTATGTAAAGTTATTGATACAAAAATAATATTCATTGTTGGATCATTTAAAACCTGCACTCTTAGAGTGTGTGTCAGATATACAAAATTACTAAAATGTATCAGATACACACATAAGATACGTTGCAAGTTACTACTGTAATTCATTATTTGTATATTTAAATGTTGGACAATTTCTGTATCATGGTCAACTATTGAGCATTTAGTATCAAATATAAATGTCTGTCAAATTTATCAATTTGTTTGGAGCATTAGTCACTCTATTTTTATCATTATGTATCAACTAAACTTAAGATACTTTGTAGTTACAATTATGTATCATATGATTAACTTGACATGTTTCTCATAATGATTTACTTTTTGTAGTTACTTTTGTTGAGTTCCTAGTAACGAAATCAACATCCCTCAAATGGTTTTTGAGTTGATTATCTTCATATAAGATATGAAGTATTATGGAGGTACGATAATGAAAAAGCTAAATTATACTATTTTTGCACATTATATATCGGATACATTACTTATCAAAAAATCAACAAAATCATTCATTACATATACAATCTACTATATTTACAAATGTTAGTAATTTAACAGTGTTATTAATTGTTCATCAATCAGAAATGAACACAAATCTAAATAATTTTGTATTTCATAATAGTAACATTTCAATATATTGTATCGGAAATACATAAAATCACAATACATTAAAGCGTATATACTGTTATAGTGAAAAAATTATTGAATTGAAAATTATAAAGTGAAATATCAATGTATTCTAAAAATGTCTATTAAAAAATCGATGTCAATCATCTTTAGGAAATAAGTACAAGTCCGTCTATTTTGACCTTCTTGCCCACAACATCCACAACAATTTGTGTTTGTTGTTAGCTTTTCATCTGCAATTTTTCTTCCTTTTGATCGTCTAGATATCCTCTTGTAACTCGGTGGAAACACATTTCTTTCAAATAAGACTATATATAACTGCAATTATGCTAGATACCTTACAAAACGGCTACTAACTCATGTATAAGTCATAAATATTATACTAGAAGGTACAAAAAACAACAAGATAAAAATTCATCTATATTGTACACACTTTAATAATTGTGTCTTATACATAGAGAAACCGATAGTGTTCATAAAATTAAGTTTATCACAATACTCCCCTGTAGAACTATACATTGACAACTTATATTAAGTGTATCCGATACATTCTAAAAACATATTAAAAAAATCATATCAAAAAATATTTTTAATACGTACAAGAAAAGCTTATGTATGATTTATCTAATATATAATCAATTAAAAAAGATAGATATGTAATGTATTTAACTTATAAAAATAACATGTGGGTCTTATCAAAGGATATTTCTTTAAGAAAATGGTTCAGTTAAATTTTTATATTTTTTGTTAAAACGTACAGATAGAATAAGAAAGGATGTCGGACACAAATCAAGAATTGAGTCATTTAATAAGCAAGAGTGCGACCAGTACTAGTAAGCAGGACAACATTTTCTTGTTGCCCATACTAGTACTGATAGGACTATTATTATTTGGTATTTTGTTCTTGTTTTACAGGTTATGCTTTATCTATGATTTCGTTTTTTGTGGTTGAATTTATACTATTTTTGCTTACAATAAAAATTAATATATCAAATAGCCTATTATCCGTAGGCAAGGTCGGTGTACACTTTATCCTTCTAAACTTCACTTTGTGGGACTACACTGAATATGTTATGTATTTGTTGTTATGTAAGATGAGTAGAAGTAAGAACATGATACAAAGTATACTTTCGAAGAATCCTTATTTGTTAAAAAAAAAACTCTAAACACTCTTACAAATTTTAGAAAAGAGATGAATTAAGGAGATATGAAAGACGAAAATAATAAAGTTATATTCCACTATTTTACATTAATGTAAAAATATGGAGTTGAATGAAGATAAGTAAATTGAAAAGGAGGGACTCAAGAACTGAGTCTACTTCTATTAAGTATCCATAGAATAAGAGAAATTTAAATCATATTAAAAGAAAGATATCAAATATCTTGCCGCTTACTATATACTTTCTTAAGGACATTTATCTAGAGCGTTGGTTACTAAATATCTATATCTATATTATTATCGCTATATATAATATAGAGGCAATTATAGTATTTTAACAAAATTATTTATTTGTCGTAGTGTGTAGGATGGGATGTTATATAAGTTATTTAAAAATTACCTGATTCAAAATGGAGTGTACTTCAGTTTCTTTTTAAATTATTTGCTCTATGCTAACTTTGCTGAAGGGGAAGGGAGGGTAGAGAGATGGTGAATATTAAATTGTATATGCGTTTAAGTATACGTATATATGATTATTTTTGTCCGTTAATTTGTGCACTTGCCCACCTGCCTAATATCACTAACATGACATCGTGTGGCATTTGCGCACCCAATCTTCGCCTCACTATCCGTTTTCGTCTCCCTGCCTCCCGGGTCTACTTCTCTATCTCTCTCTCTCTCTCCTCTTCTCTCCTCTCCTCTCTTCTATCGCTTCTCGCGCGCGCGCGCGCGCGCCGCTTCCTTCCGCCCCCCCTCTCCTCGCCTCCCCCCTTTGCTTGTGTGTTGCAGCCCCTCCTTCTTTCTCCCTTTGATCTCCCCGTTCCTGGGCCCCCCCCTTCTCGGGTCCCATCTGGTCTACCATCTATCTCAGCCTCCCCACTCTGCGTGTGTGTTCGCTCCTCTTTCTTCTCCCCTTTGCTCTCCTGTCTCCGTGCCCGTGTGTTGCGTCGCTGGCAGCTTTCCTCTTTTTTCTGCCCCCCTCGTGCCTTTTCTTATTTCTTTTCATTTTGATACATCCCTTCTTCCCTCTCCATTGTCTCTCCCTTTTGGCGCCGCCCCATTCAGGTCGGCATTAGGTTCCGGAATTGGTGGGCGTCGTGGGGCTGAGGGCCTTATGCGCTTCGGATAGGCGTATTCAGCCTTTTCCTAGGTGCATTATTTGTGAAAAAGGACTCTTATGATATATTTCTTCAATGGAGAGAAGCGAGTACAAACGAAACAACAGCACCGCCCTCAAAAAACAATCTCCCCCGACACGGCACGAGTTGACGACCCCCCCTCCCTAAAACCCCCCAACACACTTTACACTCCCAACATCCCCTCGACAGCAACTCATTCCCATCCCAGCCCCGCCCTCTCCTTCACCAGACTCGCGCCCCTCGCCCCCCTCCCTACCGCCCTTCGCGACCCCCCACTCCCGCATTCATCCGCCTGCCCCCGCCAAGAAAGTACACACATCCCCCACCCCAACCACTGAGATCTCATATTCCCTAAGGGAAAACTCCCACCCGCCATGCCCTCCCTCTGCAATCGCAACCCCTCACGATACAGAGGCTATCCCCACCCCACCCGCCACCCAACCGTCCCATCACACCCGACTTTCTACGCCTACCCTCCCCTACCTTCACCCCTCACCAGACACCCCCCCTCCTCTTCACACCCTCCCCCTTCACCTCCGCCACACTAAGCACCCCGCTCCAGCCCCGCCCTTCACAACATACCCCCTCTCACTACTACCGGGCCGACCTATGATCCCCAGTCTCCCGTAGTCCACCCCAACACCAGCCCCCCGAAACGTCCCCTAATACGGTCGTCAAACGCAACCGCCCCAATAACCAACTCTGCGCCCTCCAGTGAGCCCCTCCGACCCGCTCCCATGAATTACTCAAAACACCCACCACGACCCACCCTCAGAGATTAAAGCAACGCAATACCCCAACCCCAGACTCTACGTACAACACCCAGCCACCGATTCTAAGCGCCCCTCACACCATCAATCGAAATGATTTTAATCCCCCACCACTCCGCCGCGCAACAACCCCCCTCTTTGAACTCGCCAACTCCTTCAACCACTCAAACGCACCCATACGACCCCCTCTCTACACACGACTATACCACCGCCTACCTCTTAAAAGTAAACACGACATTGTATCCACGATACCACTCCACCCACACAAACCCTACTCCCCCACCGGATCCCTAGGCTACGAAAACCTATTCTGTCCCGGCCCGCCCTCCACCCCATCACCGTCAACACCAGTCCCGACCACACAAAGCATCCGAGGCTCCCCCCCCACTCCACCCCCCCCCACCCTAACTTCCCCCTCAGTCTTCCCCACCTCTAAAAAACCCCCATCCAACTTCCGACCACCTTCCATCTCTAGAACGCTCACCGCCTAAATTCCGACCCCACCAGCTCTCTACACTACATACCAACTTCTCTCCCCCCGACACCACAACCCCTCAAAATTCCTATCTCCCCGCTCCGCTTAGCCCAACCTGAATTACCCCCCCCCCCCCCCGCTCATACGCCCATCAGACCTCTATACAACACTACGCCACGTACATGCCCGTTTACCTCACCCAACTCCCTCCGGTTTACACCAAAGGCCCGTCATTTTAACCCACGCCAAAGCCCCAGCGTCACACTCCCCTCACCCCCCCCCGACACAGCCCAGTGACCCAGCCCCCGACTACAACCATGGGCCTTCCCCTACAATAACGCATTGGTCATCGTGTGAAACATAATTAATTTCAGAAAATTAAAAAAATTTTTCAAGGTTATTTTAAGTAATTTCGAGTTTGTTTCTGATAGTGTTTTTAAGACTAGTATGGTGGGTGTGTTATATATATATTATTATATATATTATCTTATCTTATTCAATCCCTGGCGTGTGTGCGTTTTACATTAATTTTGTATACTAATTAGTATTAGCTTCAAAAATATGCAAAAAACCCGTCAAAACATCTTACGCATTCAAATATGTAGATAAGACGCACAACATTTTAGGTCATGTTTGAGTGTCGAGGAAGATACATCTCTAATTTATTTCATTGAGATGTATAGATGATCAATTGTTAAGTTCAAGTGTTTGTTCAAATCAGTTACAAGTTACTACCACATGAAGCAAAAAGGCTAAAAACTTAAAAGATATTTTGCAATTTATTTTGATGCACTTATTTTGTGGTTTTGATTGTCGAGGAGTAGATTTCGATACGGTTAGGGTCTGAAAATTATTGAACTAAAAATGATAAATTAATTCGATACTACTAAAAGAAAACTAAGAGAAACTAGTAAGCATTCAACTGCAAACTCAATATTACAATTACTAGTTACTTAATGGAACCTGTGAAAGCTAAAACAGTCTGTATAGTTGTAAGCATGAGGAGTATAATGGCTGTCACAGTTGAAGCTCCTACCCAAGGACTGCTAAAATAATTGCGTATCAAATTTCTTCATTATGTTCCATGGTTTCACATATTCCAGTGCTTGTTTGAATTCCTCTTTGTAATAGAAGTTGCAAGACGTTGTTATCCCATTCCTGAGTTTGTCGAAGAGGCTAGCAATTTTTTTCTCGTCTCCCATCAAGTTCACTGTAATTCGTTTTTGGCGAAGTAAATTCACATCTTTTTCTGAGTCGATAAGATGATCCATGAAAATAGCATAATCACTGAAATATATAGAATATACATCAGATGATTGTTGCTCATAAGCAATGAGATTTCGCAATAGAGTTTCCGTATAACGTTCGACTAGTAAACAAGGAATTTTCATCAAACCAGTAGTACTCTCCAACTTTATATCCAATAAACTTGTCATATCGTCAACCTTTGCAAAACTAATTCCAGCTTCGGAAAGCTCTGTTGCATTTGGCATAGCCTTATAAGTGTGAGACATTATAATTTAACTTTTCGTTGGGATTAATCCCACTACTTGAAAATATGTGTAGTAGATGAAGTGAATGTTTAATATTTCCAACATTAACACATTCCGTCCCTTTTACCATGGGATCGAAATAGGAGTTACACAAATCATTCACCTGTAATACAAATGATGATTCTTTAACTTCCTTTGTCATGGAATAAAGCTTGTTGATGACAAAGAAAGGAAGTTGATTTTCTAGTAACATCAAGTCTCGAAATATGTAACTTGTACGATTATTAACCATAATCATGGCTTCTCCTTTTGGAACCATTTTACAATGCTCTCGAATAAACTCAACGACAAAACAACCTGTCAAGCAACAACATTGAGAGAAAATCATAATTATTCCTGTGCTCTTCGTAACACTTCTTGTGCTTTCTCCTTTAGTTATGCAATTCACCGATGCAATTATTCAAATCAAGCCCCTCCTTCCGTCTAAGAAATCGTCATAGGTACAAAAGTTTCTGCTTTTTCATAAGATCAAGTCGAGGATTTCCCCTATGTTAAGGACCAATATTAGAGATTATCTTTGGGGTATACGCATATGGATTTGATTCACGTAGCCCCACAATTAGAGATCATCTTTGACGTATACTGCACTTGAATGCTTACATATTCTTCTTTGAGTAACTTCAGTAGTAGAAATATAAAATTAATTTATGTTATAGCTTATATTTTGACATAATTGCGGCTCCATAGTAAAACAAAATAGTATGATTTCGCTATGCATATACAAAAAAATAATTGTATAATTCGCATACATATATGAAGAAAGCGGTTGTATAATTCGCTACACAAATACAAAAGAAAGAAGTTGTATATAAAAGATCAAATGTATAATCTGTGTATGTATAAAGTGAGAAAGAGAGAAAGGCAAAAGAAAACTAGGCAGAAAAATATTTGTATCGTATAAATATAAATGTATAGGACGAAGATATATGTATTTGCATGTTTATATACAATATTATCTCGTTTTAAACAAAAAAAATACAATTTATACATTTCATTTATATTTGTATAAATAAGAGAGGCGAGGGTGACGAGCGAGATCTAGGAGAGTGTGAGGAGGAGAGGGGAGAAACATTTAAAATTATGTATATATATACATACAACCATTTCTTTTCGCTTTAACAAAATACACACACATTTTAACATTTATAGTAAAAAAACGAGGAAGAGGAGAGCGAGAGCCACCCAAACGGAGTGGCTGAGCGGGGATTCAACCAAGCAGAGAAAGCGAAAAATAACAAATTGGCTAAGAATCAAGTAATCGATGTATATTTATAGCATTAATTTGAAGTAATAATGTGTATATATATAATCCATCCTTCTTTAATACAATCAACTTTAATTTGTGTCTAGATTGGATAATATCTATAGTTGAAAAAAAAACGAAAGTGATCAATATATGTTGGGTAGTAGAGCACGAATGATGGGAAAGTAGAGGGAAGAAGAGGGAATTTTGAAAAAATTGAGAATTTTGAAGAGTTGGGAACTGAAAAGTCCCTCATAATGCTTTAATGAAAAGTCATTTGGTCCCTCATCGATGATAAAAAAAATATGAGGTTTAAAACATAAACATCTATAATTGTTAAAGGTTTGAAAATAGGGACCCCCCTTGCGCCATTGTCGTTGTCGATCGCCCCCCATGTCGACGTTCGGCTTTGGCTTTGGCTTGGCTTTGGAGTTGGGTTTGGCTTTGGATTGGCAAATGATCGATCGAGGATTATCTTTTGGACGAAGTTTGTTTGAAAGATTATTTAATTAATTTATTCAATGGCCAAAAAATTTCAATTAATTAGTTGAAACGAAGTTGACCGAAATATTTCAAACTTTTTTAGTTGACCTAACCCGACTCGGATCCGTTGCACGGACCCATTTTATTTGAACCTTCCGTTTATTTAAATTTCCCGCCGTGACTGTTCTGAAAGGTGTCAAACTTTCAAGAGCAGTCAATACCATTGGAAAGGGTTGAAATTCATTAATGGTCGTGTAATCTGAAAGGGTTGCAATCTTTAGAACATATTCTTCGTGCTTATAAAACACCATCTCTTCAGAATATTTGCTAACGAATGTTTCTGCTCTTGTTCTTCTTCTTCTACACACTTTTTCTTTGTGTATACTTTCCTGTTGTGGATTGATTCGCTGACAGTAGAGTGTTTGGTATCTACACTCTACTGATTAGATCATTTTACCGTGGAGGTTATATTCCAAATCAAATCTTGGATACTAGAGGGAAATAATTTTCTTAAAGGGACATGTGTGACTTCAGTAAGACTTGAGCTTTTTCGATTTAAAAAGGCTTTTTCGAATCTGACGTTTTTACAGATTTTAGTTTTGTAAATTTAAATTTTTGTTTATCTTCTCTTACTGTTCTATAATATTTTCAGTTATCGTGTTTCGAACAAATATTAGAATAGTAATTTGGTTTTGATAACAGAATCGAAAAAAAAAATCTTAATAAGGAATTATTTTTTTTAATCTGTGTTTCTCGGGGAGATAAAAAATCTTGGTGGTTTTAGCTCCTTTAAGTCTGCATGAAATTTATTGCTACTATATTGTATCCAATGGTGTTGTTGTTAAATGGTTGTGTTGCAGCAACCCGAACAGTTGGTACCACAAGTAGAGAAACCGGATAAATGCACAGGTGTGAATTCAAGGCTGACAACGAGTATTATTCTGGGCTTACCACTCTTGGTCTAAGAAAATTTTTCAGTGAAGATACTCCAGGTCCTGTGATGCTATGCAAGACAGAGAAAAAAAAATCATGATTATTGAAGAATGGAAAAACAGCAGACTTCCTATGTAGAGGGCTACATTTTGAGTGCTTAGAAGATGAATTTAGATAAATGTCTATAGTGCAATAACAACTTTCAAAAGAGTTTTTGGGGATGCACTGAGAAGAAATATAAAGACAGAAGATGCATGCTAAGAAAAAAATTTGTGCAGGTCGCAAAGTTTTTAGACTATAATAATGGTAGATAGTAAAACATGTTGGATCACAAGTGCAGAAACTTCAACTTATTCTCCATATCTGATTTGCTGAAGACTATGGTAAGTAAATAAAGGTTTTTCAAGTGGCTGAAATAATCGAAAAGTTTGCCTCTTTCGTGGAACAATTTCAGAATTATCTAAACACAAGTGTAAAGAAAGGAAGTTCAAAGTTCTGGTGATTCGAATCAAGATTAAGAAAGGATTAACAAAAACACCGAAAAAGAAGTCGCGTAAGAGTTCAAAAATCATTGAAGTTAATATGTTGGAAGAAAGCTCTACCAAAGACAAAAAGAGAAAAAGTCCAACGTGGCAGAAAAGTAAGAACCAGGCCGAAGACCGAGGGAAGAAATTCAAAGGCAACTGTTACAATTGTTGCAAGGCTGTTCATAGGGTCTTCTGATTGTTTGTCAAAGAAAGGACAAAACAAAGGGGAAAGACAAAAGTCAAGCAAACATCGTAGGAGAAAATGGAAAGATGCAGATGATTGTGTGCAATGATTCGGAGTGTAAACTAGTTGGAAAATCCCAAGGGATGGTCTCGACTAAGGTGACAACTAGGACATATTTGCTCTGTGGAAAGAAGCCTTTGCACGTACCTCTTGATGAAGACGATGAGATTCATTCATGGGAAACACAGTAACAACAAGAATTGCAGGAACTGCTAAAAGTGTAATGTTGAAAATGGACATCCGACCAAGGTGTTGACTGTTAACACTGTTCTGCATGTCCCTACTATTAGGCAAAAAATTGTTTGTTGCCACTACTCGTTAAGAACGGGTATAAGTGTGTCCTAGTTAGTGAGTAAAGTTGTAATAAGTAAGAATAAAATGTTCATAGAAAAGGGCGACCTTAATTAGGGGTATTTCAACACGAATGTAATAACGTGTGGAAAGTAGGAATAAAAAGATCTACTTATGTTTACTTATTAGAGTTAAATGATTTATGATGCCCGTGGGCAGGACATGTAAATTAAAAAGCCTTGCGGAAAATTGATATTAATCTAGAGTAGTTGCCTAATTTTAAATACGATAAATCGAAATACGAAATTTGGGTGGAAAGTTAAGTTGTTAAAAACATTCTTACAAGTCTGTTAAAGAAATTATAAAACTTTAGACTTAAATTGACACAGATATATGCCGATTATGAATTCAACAACATTCTAGTGGTGGGAGAAAAAGTATTTGTAAACTTTTATTTGATGACGCACCGATTTTTGTTATGTATATTGCTTAATAGTAGGATGAAACAAATTAATGCATTTAGCAATACAAAAATGAAGTGGAGAACCAATTGAAATCTAAAGATAAAAATCTTCGGAGTGAGGGGTGGAGAATATGGAGAATAAATCTCCTTTTGAAAGAAATATGTTGAATATGGTATTATTCATTCAAACTACTGCCCAGCTTATACACCACAAAGTCAAAGGTTGGCAGAAAGGAAGAACAAACATTTTAGAAGGAAATGATAAAGTTTAATTGTAAGCAGGTTCACCGCGCTTTTATCATTGTATAACCTTTTGGTGGGTTGTATTCCCCTTAAGCTTAATAAAATACTCAAACAAAATACCCAGCGAAAAACCAATCAATTTCAATTTAGTTGTGGGGAAAAGGAGAAAAATCCAACTTGAGAATATTCAAAGTGTCGGGGGGTTTGTTTAGCCAAAGGTGGGGTAGAGGGCTCCTTACCAAGGGAGGTTTTAACATTGGAGTCAAAACAGTAGATTGGTAGTATTGGGTATTGCTGTGAACAGTAAATAAGAGCCTGTACAATTTTGGTTCACAGATCTGATTTAATGCTGAAGATTCATATATAATGCAGAGTTTTTTTGAAAAAACACATTATCTGTTAAAATGGAAAAGACGTAACACCAAAAAAAGTGAAAGAGACCTAAACGCACCATAAGAAGAATCAATAGGTAAAATATTTCAACTAGTGAGGAACCTAGGCGTGATACTCGACAATGAAAATCTGATTCTTGGACTAGATTGTGTAGCACTATTGCTTGTGAAAATGAAAATGAGCCTCAAACAAATTAAAGCAGCATGTCTTCCGTCGTAGTCAACTTATTGGAAAGAAGCAGTCAATAGTGAATCGAATCCATTTTAAGCAATAACACCTGGAGACTGGGCTAATCTTCCTCAGGAAATAAAACCTTTAGGATCAAAAGTGGAGTGGATCTTTTAAAAGGAAAAAATGCAAAACTTGACGGGGGAATTTACAAAATATAAGATCTAGACTAGTAGTCAAACGGGTACAGACAAGGAAAGGTTAAACTGTACTTTGACACATACTCTCCAGAGAGTAACAAGATAACAGCAATTAGGATGTTAATAGCACTAGCAGTAGGGCATGATCTTAAAATCCACCAAATGGATGTAAAGACAGATTCTTAAATGGAGAGTTGGAGGGAATACATTTACATGGAACAAACCTGAAGGAAGGGTTATAGTTCTCTGGTAAAGGAATAGAAAGTGTACAGACTTGTGTGAAGTCACTTTAGGGCTCAGGCATAACCCAAACAATGGCATGCTAAATTTGACCAAACCAAATGGTTGACAAATGGATTCAAAATAACAATGTGAGAAATATGTTTTACATTAAAAATGTTATGACTCATAAATTCATTGTTTGTCTGTAGTTGATGACATGTTAATAATGAGTAAAGGAAATGACTGCATATAAATGTATTAAGCGGAATGTTGTCCAGCAAGTTTGATATGAAAGACGTAGGAGTTCTGATTTGATCTTAGGGATCAGGATTATCAAAAAACTCCCCAGGGGCTAGCAGATATCTCAATATATATGAAAAAGTATTGGATAAGTTAAGTACTGGAACTTTTCAATGTTGCTCAAAACTCCAATGGATTGAAGTTGTAATTTTTAAAAGAAGATGTAAGGCCAAAGTGACTATCAATTGGACTATGCAAGAGTGTTGGAAGTTTGAAGTATATTATGTTGCATCGTGACCAGCTATAGCATGTGCCCCCCCCCCCCCCATTAGTTAAACTTGAGTTGGACATAGTAAATCCAAATCAAACTCCACTTGATGGCAATGAAAAGTCGGTATTGTGTTGGGTTATCTTTAAAATATACACAACATATGCTTTGCATTATCCTAAATATCATGGTGAGATTGAAGGAGGATAGTGTGCAAATTTGATCAACGGTAAAATGAATGTAAAATCCACGAGTAGCAAGTCGTTTAGGTTCATACTTGGGTGGGGAGCAGTAAGTCTCTGGGAAATCGTCCTCCAAACAGACATGTATTGCTCGCTCCACAATTGACATCTGAAGTCATTGCTGGATTAAGGCTGGTGTTTTGAAAAAGCTGAATGGCTCCGAAATTTCTAAAGGATATTTATTATGGCCCAAACATGTTGGACAATTGAATCATACATGCGACAGGCAAAGCAGCAATAGGTAGATGCAGGGAGCGTTATGTACAATGAAAAGAAGTGTCGTAGATACGACGGATATGAGTGAACCACCTAAGGGACAAATTGCTCTCTAGTGGAATTATCACAATTAAATATGTAAGTCAACGATGTAATGTGTTCAGATCCACTAACGGAAAGGCCCTAGGAGAGAGGCAGTTGAAAGATACAATCTAAGGGAAGAGTTTAGGCTTAGGACAAGTCAGCAATGACGGTTAACTCTATCTAGCAGACTGGAAGATCCCAGAGAATCTAGGATTCAAGGAGGAAAAACAATAGTTGTGGTTGACGGTGCGACATGTCAATTAGACATTCATCATGTGAAGGGACATTTTAGAACAAGGTGAAGGACATTAAGGCTGTTATGAGGGGAATTAAAGCTGAAAGTTTTTGAATGATTGCTAGTTGGTCAAGCAATCCCTTGACCAAAAGTGTCTATGAGATGACACGGTTAGAAATCACTATGTGAGTGTGAAGTGAAAGCGCTTCAAAAGAATTATGTAAAAGTCTATTTTCTATACACTCATTAAAACCAGGAGGTGTTTCATGGGCTGACAAACGAACACAACATAAGAACCATATACAATAAAGGTTTAAATGTGGTGACATATGGTTGTCTAGGTTAGACACCAAAGCTAGACGGTTTCAAAGATATCACATCTACCGAGTTGACCGAAGTATATCGGACATATGTTCCCTACGGAATGTTCCAAGGGGAATATTACGTATACAGTTGCAATTAATCCTTGCTTGTAAAGTACACACTTGTACGTTACATCCTTTGTTATAACCATTCTCCAGCAATTGGAGGACTGATGATTCGGTATTTTGTAGCAAGAATTGATAGGGAATAGAGGAAAGGATAGGAATGTGAAAAGTTGAGCACTTGAAGAGTGTGAACTTGAAAAGTCACTCTTATGCTTAATAAAAAGGCATTTGTCCCTATCGGTGACGGAAAGAAAAAATAGGAGAGGTTAAGTACGAAACCACTCCTATTAATTGATAAAGGATTGCGAAAGACGGGACCCCCCTCGCCGCCCACCGTCGTCGTTTTCTCGCTCATCGCGCTTCGGCTTTTGGACTTGCAAATGATCGATTGAGAGATTATTTTTGGATGAACTTTGTTTTAATTATGATTTGATTAATTAATTAAAATCGGCGTCAAAAATTTTCAATTAATAAGTGATAACAGAATTGACCGAACGTTCAACTTTTAGGTGGACGAACCGATGTCCCGAAGGAACTCGGATGGATCCGCGCGCGACCCCATTCTTATTTAAACTTCCGTTTTTATTTAAATTTTCGCTATGACTGTTATGAAAGGGTTTCAAACTTTAAGGAACAACGTTACCATTTGAAGTAGGTTTCTAACGTTTATTAGGTCGTGTGAATTCTAACAGGGTACATAAACCGTTCAGATCATATTCTTCTTACCTATAAAATACCACTATCTTCAGAAATGTTTCCTAACGAATGGTTTTATTTTTCTTTTCTCTTCTGCACCAATTATTGATTAGTTGTTTGTAATTTCTGTGTTGGATTGATTGCTGACAGTAGTTAGTAGAGTTTTTGGTTTGTCTACACTTTGGATTATTAAGATCATTTACCTTGGGTATGTTTATTATGCCAAAATCAAAATTTCGCGATTTAATAAGAGGGGTATAATTTCCTTAAGGGGACACTAGTGAGTTCAGTGGACTGTGATCTTTTTGCGATTTGAAAGTTATTTTAAAAAAAAATATGCTACATTTTAAAGATTTTGTTTTGTAAAATTAAAATTTTTGTTACCTTGGGTACTTGGTTTATATATTTCAGTTACTTCGTGTTTCTCAATTGGAAATTATTATCGGTGATGGAAAAGAAAAGATGAGTAGTTTAATATAGAAAAATTCATATTAATGTAAAAGGGTTGAAAGAGGGGCCCCCCCTCGCGCTGTCGTCGTCGTCGCCGTTCGTCCCCTTGGTTCGCTTCGGCTTTGGCTTTGAGGCAAATGATGCGATTGAGAGATTATTTTTTGAAGACGGAAGTATGTTTTAATTATTTATTTAATTAATTAATTAAATGACCACAAATGTTTTCAATTAAAGTTAGTGGATAGAGAAGTTGACCGAAATGTTTCAACTTTTCGTGGACGTAACTCCGATCCGACTCGGATTCCACGCTGCAACCCTTTTATTTGACCTTTACCATTTATTTAAATTTTCCGTCATAACTGTTCTGAAAGGTTAAAACTTTCAGGGAACGAGTCAGTCCCAGTTCATTAAACATTCGGTCAGAATATTTTCTGAAAACAAAATTTTTCTAAACCTTGTTCTTCTTCTTATCACCATGTTCTTCAGTGTTACTTTTCTGTTGGGATGGATTCGTTGACAGTAGAGTTTTTGGTTAGTTCTTTTTTGTTATACTATGATGATGTAAGATCATTTAAACCTTGGGAGGTTATACTTCCAAATCAAACCATCGGATACTCGAGTGGGAAATAATTCCTTAAGGGACACTGTGGGTTCAGGGACTTGATCTTTTTCGATTAAAAGTTTTTTCAAATTCTGAACATTTGTACAGATTTTAGTGTTTGTCGTAAATTAATTTCTGTGCATCATCTGTTTACTGGTTTCTATAAATTTCGTTACTTCTTGTTTCTGAGCAAATTATTATCGGTTGATGGAAAGAAAAAAGGAGAGTTCTGTACAGATACACTCCTATTAATTGTTAATAAGGGGTGGGAAAGAGGGATCACCCCTCGCGTCATCATCGTCGTCGCCTTCGCTCGGTCTAGGACTTCGGACTTCGGCTACGATTGTTTTGACTTTGTGCTTTGAACTTTGGCTTTGGGAAAATGACGATTTGAGAGATATTATTTTTTGGACGAAGTAGGTTTTAATATTTATTTAATTAATAATTTAAATGACAAAAATGTTTTCAATTTAATTAGTTGGAAACAGAAGGTTGGACCGAAGTTTTCAACTTTTTAGTTGACTAACACCGGCCCGATCGGACCACACGCGGACCCTGTTTTATTTGAAACTTACAAAATTTTTCTTCGTGTACTTTCCTGCTGTGAATTGATTCGATGACAGTAGGGTTTTTGGTGTCTATACTCTGCTCATTAAGATCATTTTACCATAGGAGGTTATATTCCCAATCAAATCTCGGATACTAGGGGGGAATAATTTTCTTAAGGGGACACTGTAAGTTCAGTGGACTTGATCTTTTTTCGATTTAAAAAGGTTTTTTCAAATTCTCGTATGTTTTTACAAATTTTAGTTTTTGTAAATTAAATTTATGTACATCTCTCTTACTAGTTCTATAAATTTCAGTTACTTCGTATTTCTGAACAATTTATTAGAATTAGTAATTTCTGGTTTTGATAACACAGATTGAAAACATATTTACCTTCCTTGTTTAACAAATTATGCATACTATTTATCCTTTTCATTAACATGATTAATTAAAAAAGGTAATCTTAAAACTGGGTGTTGTTTTTTTTTTTTAAATGTCAACGCAACATTTTCTTTACTCCTTCAGACCCAGCTCAAATTAAAAACCCAAAAGGTATAAAATCATAGTTAGACAATAATAGTCTCAAATATTCTATATTTAATAGCCTTGGGTTAATGAAATAAAAATAAATTTATTTATATAGTTGAGAAAAAACTCATTTATTTCGATTTCGATGTAGTGTGCCATTCCTCTTTCTTGAACGGTATGTAATTCCTATAAAAGTCAAATTAATTAAAATGTAAAATACTAAAATAAGTACTTTCATTTGATGTTATGAATAATGATTTGTGAAGTTTCTACAGAAGAGAATTATGTTCTCTGTTTTTTGTTTTTTGATTGTCTAGGACAGTACTCAATTCGAATAATTTTCGACAAGCAAATGGATCTGTTTGTGTGGTTATGATTCTGTGAATCTGCATCGACACTATTATTTATGAAACATTTATCGTAGTCTTATTCTAGTAGTATTGATTTGAGTAATGGAACAAAATTTAGGAAGCTGAAAGTTTATTTCCTGTTCAACAATTAAGGTTTGCTTAATTTTATCAGGTTCTTTGTCAAAATCTGAGCTTTTGAAAGCAAGCAGGGAGAACTTTTGATGGACGGATTTGTTCTTTGATCACAAATTGAAAGGATTTATGTAGTTTTGAGTTCTTCTCTATTTTTATCGGAACTACAGTGATTAGCAAAAGTCCTTTTTATATGGATGGTGTAATGATATTAAAATGCTTTTGAATTCAAGTGTAGATGAATAATACAGGTAGACAAATCAAAAACTCAAATCATTTTTTCAACAGGACTGTAAACATACGTGTTGGGGACGTGCTGGCCACAGGTTGCCCATATAGTTATTATATAGAAGAGTGAAGTGGAAGGACGATCAGGCAAAAATATAATTTCATTTTAACAAAAAATCCACAGATGAAGGAAAGATATAAATAATTTAGAAGATATTTCTAATATATGAAGTGCTAAGAGTCGATACCAAGGAATGATAACAAAATATTAAATAGTTCTAAAAAACTCTTAAGTTATTGATATTACAATACCTTATTCTGTTATTACTTCACTTCTATTTTTATTTTTCTTTGGGAGTATGTGATATTCACTACGCTTATAAAAAAAAAAGTCCTACTTTTTATAAAATATGCTTGAATATTTATTTCAATCTTTATTTTGGATCAATTAAGATATTTAAAAATAAATTATTGTGATATAAAGTATAATATAATTTAGATTGAATTAAAGAAAAAGATGTTAACAGAATAACTTTTACAAATAACAATGAATAGGGAGGATTATATTTGTTATTGAAGATGCCCAAGAATTAAAAAATATAATGTCATTCTAGCAAAAATCTGTATCAAGAAAAGTAAATTAAGTTATAGATAACATCTTTCTATATATGAAGTGGAATGATGATAAAGGTAAAAAATGTAACTTCATGCCAAGCAACAAATCTACCAAGATTGATAACAAGAAACTTAAATAGTTCGAGAAAACATCTTAGTCTTTAGTTTTATTATTAGTATTTACCACATTTTTGGTAATGTCTTCATTTTTTTATGCGTATGTCTACTACTATATGAATGTAAAAATAATGATTACGCTTAGCTATTTAATTAATTATTAAATCAAAGTATAATATTAGGTGAATCAATTTAAAATAAAATATATATTTAATTTTGGGTATTGAAATATTTTTAATTTTGTGACTTAAATATGAGATATAAAAAAATGTAAAACTTTAAAAGTTATTTTCGTTTTGAAAATGCAATCAAAAAAAAATAAGTTCATATAATCGAAAAGGAGGGAGTCATATATTAAAAATGAAATATATATGTGTTATTATTGAAAATGAGCTTTTTTTCATATTTAGTATATTTAAAAAAGTTGGCTTCCTGCTTATTAATTTGTGATATGTGTGGAGTGTAAAGATTTGTTGAAACATGTTAATATAGAATAGTGAATGATTTGAAAAACTTTAATTCTTCGTTTTAATTTATTAATGTATACATATTGAAAAAAATTACATTTAAAAAGAAGGCTTAAAAACGCAGTTTAGGTGTCTTGTCGTGTTTGTAACAATTGAAGATACTTTTTTAGAGAAACCTATAATAAAATAAATGGAATTGGTTGACTTTATTTTTATCGAAACGAAAAAAAAAATTGCAAATTGTGGAAATAACGTAAGAACTAAAACAGTACTATGAATCAAGTAAAATGGGACAACTAAAAATATGTGAGAAAAACATAGATAAGAAATTTCGTTTACTTTCCTAAACATCACTGTATCAACATAAAGTAAAACAGACGTGTAACAATATATAAAAAATACAAAAAAGTCACATAAATAACAATTTAAAAGACTTTTTAGAAAATACATAAAAAATTTAGTTTACATTTTCCAAATTTTTTTGTGTCACATAAATATTTACAAAAAAATAACATATATTATGTTGCGCTGACACGGACACATTGATATCTAATTTTTATTAAAAGCACTATTTGC
>JAKWJA010001105.1:0-109629 GCA_027704765.1 Solanum habrochaites | reverse complement strand
TACTGTTTAATCGTAATAGTCCTATTAGTTATACTTTATATTTGATTATGTTTTAATACTATTCCTCTATTTTGTATGACATTTATGAATAGTGTATGATTAATGTCTTAATTTTTACATTTTGTTAGGAGAAGAAGACAACAAACACATCTGTCTTTCATGTATTAACATGAATGTGTTTTGCCGGATTTATTGACCTTATTAGGTCAAGATATTTTCAACCATTCAGAGATGAAACACCTTTTGTATTTTTTTAATAATTTGCATCACATTAAAATTCAATGTCAATTGTTGAGGCACTGATTTATAATGGGGAATGAACATGTTAGGGATGACATGTTTGTCATTAAGTAAATGGTAAGGCGTTCATTCGGCCTCAAGATTTTGTTGCTATAACTGGTTTGACAAATGTGGACCTGTTTCTGATTTTGTATTCAGATCCACATGTTCAAATAGACTAAATTCTGACAATTTTGGATATTTTTAATAAAGTATCGAAGTCTGATTTTTATTACCAGTTTAATTGCATAATTTTGGGAAAGAAGATTATACACTAAAAATTCGGGATCCTCCTGTACGTTAAATTTCGTCATTTCTCACTGCAATCAGACCCTTGCAAAGAAACAATTCAAGAAATTGTATTTTGATTTGTAGAGTCCCTGGACAGTATGCCCCCTTTCCCTGGGCAACTTAGTTTTTAATTTTAACACTCACGCTTGCAATAAAAACATTCAAAAAAAATCCATCGTCTTCAAATTCAGCCATTTCCACCATACACTGGCAGATCTGGTTTTTTTCATTGAGGTTGTTTTGTCATCCATTTGACACACCATTGCTATAATACGTTTTTCAAATAATCGCACCCCGAGAATCTTAACTTGAAGACCACCTGAATGACGTCATTTTTTTTTTGACGATTTGAAGAAACCATTTTTCATATCTCATGGAATCAGGTATTTCTTATAATATTCATTACATTCCATATAATTCATTATACATTATATATTTTTATGTTGTTAGCAAGCATAAATTCAAAAATATTTGTCTTATCAGGAGAGAGTTTAAATCTTAGGATGAAGCCATTATAATCAATCCCACCACAGGATTCATAACATCCAAGATCCCATTCGGACAATCTTGATTTCACAGTGAACATAATTTCAAGATTGATAAGCCGATATTGCATAAAAAGAGGTACACTATTAACAATTCAAATACCACATAATTTTTTATAAATTACAGTACAACATATCATAACTTATTTTTTTTATTAACTGATAGACGAGTTGAAAGAACTCAAAATCTTGTAGTTCCAACATATTTTTATATAATTCAATATAATGAACTTTTATAAAATATTAAATTAGTATCCAAATTTTGTTATCTTCATCACCGATAAGGTCCACAAGCACTGGCTTTATTATCAAGACTATATGTGTGATAACCCACCAAAAATATAATTTTGATGAGATTCGATTGTCAAGAGATGAACAATACCCGAAGAAACAACCAGAGGTATATATATATGTGTATACTGTCTGATGAATTTTGTTTGAACAATATATAAATCGTTGAATTATTTTCTGTTATTTATGTATAACATATTTAATAGATAATTTTTTGTGTAATAAATATTGTATGAATTATGTTTGATTCACTTTATGAATGTGTATGATTAAACTGTATCTAAGATGTGTTGATCCCCGGTATGATTTTGTATGATTATTGTATGAGATGTGTAGATCCACTGTATGAATTGTGTATGATGCAGTTATAATATGTATGAACTGTGTATGCAGTGTGTTTAATTTATAATGCATTGTCATATAATTGGAATTGCATTGTATGAAATGTGTATGCATTGTATATAATTTAATTTTTTGTATCTCTTTTTATGATAATGGTCAATAGTAAATCACCCATAAATAGGTATACTTTATCCATTTTTGCTTTAGATATTGTTTAAGAAAGATCTTGTAAGGGTTTGTTTGAAATGCGTATGATTATATTGTATCATGTTTTTGTATACTATCTGTAATGTATTATGTATTGTTTCAATATATGTTGTAGTTTATTAGAATTGTGTATGATTCACTGCATTAGTTGTGTCTTATGTGTATCGAATACAATGTTTTCAGAAAACGTCACCAGCATACTGCTCAATATATTTCCACAACCAGTGCCTCCTAGACAATTCCACAACAAGATTCCACCGTTCAAACTATAGCTCAGCTTGTACGTATATTCAATTTTTATCACATAATTCATTTTTAGAATTTTTTTTTATTAACAGTTTTTCATGTATATGCAGCTCAAATCAACGGATGATTGTTTAAAAATGTTGATGGCCTCTACAACGTCAAATCAAACCACCAACAAATTGGAGATTACCAGATTTTACCATGACACAATAATTGCATTGATACACGATGCTTAATGCACCAACCACGACTCCAATCTGCGAACAAGAAACAAGAATGTGGGTAAATACGACTCTTCTCTCTATATCAGATGTCGAAGGAGAAAGCAGTTCAAATGAGTACCTACATTCTTTCAAATTCAAACATCCATTTCAAAATCACAATGGATTTGATGTAGCGACCGACGAAATGATTGAGGAGTTCATAATGGATTTTCAAAAGATGTGTCGAGCAGCACGTGGCAGGTAATTTTGTACGATGATAACACTTATTTTAATTATTGATAAACTACTAATTAAATCTCCACTTTTTTAAACTATACAGAAAACAAGCTTATTCGCAAGAATTAAACTCATTTTCAATTTCATCCTCAAATGGACTTTGGCGTTGTCAAAATCGGAGAGAAAGATTTTTTTCACATAATGAGTCAACCCGGGCAGACCTTGGGAGGACGGGTAAGACCTTTTTTTTCACTAAATATTTTGTTTTTGAGTTGCAGTGAATAATTTTTTGTTTTCTGTATGTATATTTTATGTATGAAATATTGTGAACAGTGAATGAATTAAGAGTGTATTTTTTTTTTTGTTAAAACAGCATAATTAAATAACATTGCAGTGATATATGTATATTGCAGTGATCAATGTCTGTTTTTCTCCTCTGCCCTGTTTATTTTCTGTATGAAATAATGTGATATTGAATTTGTGTGGTATGTATGTTCTATATGAAATATGTATGATATATGTATGTGTTTGTATGTTTATTTCTATATGAATATGTGGGACAGTACATTGAATGAGATATGTATTTTTTTGTTAAACGCATATTAATACAATAATTATTATCTCCGAAAGAAGCAAATTACTCCCAAAATGTCCCTTCTACAAGTACTGTTGATGTTGTTTATTATGGGCATGGGTTTATACATTGGAAACAGTGTGAGACATCACAATGTGACATATATGCATATCACCAGGACCATGATATTGGACACTGCATTAGGAGTATAAGCTGTTGTCAACATCCGTGGATAGGGGGATGAAGTAAATCATCCCCATCACATCAATGACAAATTCCCACTGGTTTTCTTGTTGTATTCCGAATCAAAGTGGATGTTCTATATGTATATGATTCGCTGATGGGAGGATCTGTTCATTCAAGGAAGTCAAAAGAACCGTTTGAATAAAGCTTTTGCAACCATGATTCCTTTATTTATGACGAGCACAGGTTTTTATGGCAAAAGGCTTGAATTTGTATGCGAAGAATCTCCCTGATTATCAACAGAAGTTCTCACTCTGAACCTCTAAGTATCAGAAATGTTACACATGTTCCTCAACAAAGAAAAAGGTTCAAAGTATGTATTTCTTACATTATTTTTTATTCATTTTAAATTCAATTGCTAATATTAATTACATTTTTTTTTTCAATTTTGTTTACATTGATTGTGGTTATAACACTCTCTATTTGCCGAATACATGAGGCACTGGAGTTTTTTTGATATGTCACATATTGATATTTGATTTCACATATCATCCGTCCAAGATATGCAACATTACTTTGGCTTATGGAAAATCAAAGAATGATGAAGGTCGTAAACAATCAGTTGAAAGTGAAGTTACAGGAACATTGCTAGCAAGAAGGGTGACCCGAACTCATAAAGAACAAGTTATGGGTACACCAACCACATTACCTACTCCAAATTCCGTATCAGGACGTAGAATCTTCATGGCACATAGATAATTTATTTGAAAGACTTTTTTTTTTTTTTAACTTCCTGACAATTTATGTATTTTCATTTCTTCTCAGTTTTTTTTATTATGAATACTTTTGATGGTTTTATATAATGTAATTACTGATTATTACATAAATGTGTCCTCACTTATATTATTACCTTGCTGGTACATGAATACTGTATGAAATGTATGAATTATATCATACCAAAAAATTATACATTAATAATCTTTAACATACATTTACAATTATGAATTTCATATTAAAATTTTTAATATATGTACATAGTAAATGAATTATATTGCTGGTATGAATACTGTATGAAAATGTATGAATTATATCATACAATTATACATTAATAAATGTGTATCACCATCTTACATATATTATTCATACAGCTAATATACATACAATTTTTTCCTATTTTTATTTTAAATTTGACTACTGATTATTTAAAATATACATACAATTCATACAGCTAATATACATACAATTCATACAACTAATATACATACAATTTGTCTCACTTTATCATATATGAAACTGTATGAATCATGTATGAAAATTATATGAATTATAAATGTCATATTAAAATTTGATATATAGTACATAGTAATGATATATGAAAAATATATGAATTATAACAAATTATAAAATATATTTTTCAAAAAACAAACACAAACAAATTGTATGTACATTACTGATATGATTAATGTATGAATACTGTATGAATAATTGTATGACATATGTATGAATATTAATATCATTCAAATAAAAAAACATTTATAACAATGTCATTGTCCTCAATAACCCATATTTACACATACTACAGCATTGTTTTTTGTACAGGATAATGTGAACAGTCTCCTATTGTGTCCACCTGATGGCATCTACGCATTGCTTTTTGTCTCTTGAATTTTCACAATCTGCTAATCCCTTCACCGTTCAAGTTTTTGTCTTCCTGCTGCTCTTTTTGACAAAGGCGGCATCAACTTAGGATATGAAATACTAACTTGGTATTTCCCATGTACTCTCGCACGGGATAGGCTCGCAAGGGATGGCATAAGCATCTTTGAAATTCTTGAGGCTATAAAAAGCAGAACAGTAATCTGCTCATGTAACTTCCTGTACGCGGAGAACAGCATTGCCATGACCACACGGCTCTCATAATGTTTGAAATCTTCCCAACTACACATCCTGTTGTTACCAGAATTTACTATGTTTTTCTTTGTTCTTCAGCTACAGCATGCATATCAAAGTTGAAGGTATCACTCAACCTGTTTTGTAAAAAACAATAAAAATTTTTTTTTCTACATACTGAAGATTATATGAATTAAAAATACAAACCGTGAAAACATACCCCCTACAATATTGCACGCAACGAATACTTTTCTGTAGATAACATCATATTTTTTGTCCAGATTAATATGTATTCTTATCAGCCCTCCTCATATGTGCTTGTGAAATCACCTCTGATTGTCCACTCTCATAAACTCAAGAGTTGAATCACCACCCACGGCAGGATCTCCGTGCTAATCTGTAACAGTATTCAATGACTCCGCGATGTTGTTGAGTCAGCGTCCATGTTCGCAACTCTTACAATTCGAGGTAAAGCTCTTGACCATTGCTATCACCATATCAGAACAAGTAATGTGCCGTAGTCCGCGTATCTATCTGATCTTTCTTTTCCCTACTTTGTCTCAAACTGTTGTTTTGTATAAGCTTTTGCCAATGCAAGAACCAACATCTTCAAATCTTCAGTATTTCTTTGAATTCTTCAAACCATTGACTGATAAATGCCCATATGCTGCATAATGTTTCTGATTCAGGGAGATACATATTGTTTCCCTTTCCATAGCTTTATTTCTGTCTGACATAAAACACTATTTTGTCTAACTCCATATGCCTTCTCTAAATTGCTCAAAGAACCATGGCCATGAAGCATCATTTTCCAGAATCTACTATCGCAACGCCACGGAGTATTATGACCTCTTCATTAATTTTTTTAAAAAAAATCCCCCAAATAAAAATATCATTCATATACTTTTTCATTATATTAATCTAATTAGAAATTTATAAAGTTAATATTTTACCTCACCGGATCTAATGGTGCTTGCAGTTAACATTGTACCGACCATATGAACACTTGCAGTCAGCACCTCAACAACTACAAGTGGCCTACAATATGCCCAGCCCCCTAATACATGCTTCCAAAGCACAAATTCATATAAAAATGTAATCATCTTCATTCCTTTTTATTTTTTTTCAAAACAATCCTGGATATGTTTCTCCAGAAATTAAAAGACCCTGAAAATACAGTCTAATTCATACATAAAAATACTATTTATACATAAAAAATACAAATAATATTAATATATAAATTATTTTTGAAATACCCTTGAAAATAACCAGTCCCAAATGCAACTAAAAAATACATTCTTATACACATAAATAATACACTAAACTGTTTTCTATTCTACACAACAAAATAAACAAATTTAAATGTTATCATTATATTCGAAATTACCAGGTACTTGCCATAGATTCTAGCTGGATCTCCTCGCACCAACTTACTGCTTTTTCTTTAGCTCTCCATGCCTTTAAATTATGTCACCGAAACACCATGCAATTTCAACATCTCACAGCTACATCTTTGTTGGGGGGGGAGTATAGACCTTAGATGGATCAATTAAATTATCCATTATCAATACAGTACACGTCAGTTTATCCCTTGACGTCTGGCATAAACTCTTTCTCTAACACAACATGTATGCTGAGCATATAACTTCCCCGAACCTCTTTGAAGAAACTAGACTTATTCAAAACTAGATGCCCCTCATCCAAGAACAAACCTACTTAAAATACCTGCAGAATGATAACTGTTAATAATTTAATAAAATATAACTTATAATATAATAACATTATAAACACAACAAAATAAATAAATAAATAAAATTTAAACTTACTTCGATGAGTACAACGTGCAACCCGAAGCTGAAATTCCAACAAGTCCAACATGCCTCATACTACCTTAAGGGTTTTCTTTTATATTATAAATCTGATTTAACAGCTAAAATAATAGAATGATCACATAGTATAATCATTATCTACTTCCATCTAATCCGCATTGACACGATCCCGTCTACTCCATTCCGATCAAACGGAGAGAATTGTTGGAGTATAGATCTATGTTTGTCCTGTGATAATCTACATCAGAATGTATTATATCATTACTATAACTCTATGACATTCGTTATACTGGCCCACAATCTTTCAAATTGGATGGCATACTGGATATTTTGTAAAAAAGCCAATTTCCCTCTCATACAGATCTATATAACCTTTACCCCAACATCATTATGAAGCTTATAGGTGGACACATTTTCGCTAACTATATACGTTATCTCAACAAATTTAGATTTTTCTTCTATGTTTATTTAGTTACTACGATAGAATTAACTAAACCATTAAAAGAGTAGAAACGTACGTATTGGATGGCCCTCCACTTCAAAGTCCGACTATTTCCCTGTTTCACACATTCAAATTACATTCAGGGCCATCTCTAATATAAATTAAAATTTTATTGTCATACACAATTTATATTACAGTAAAACTGTTTAAGCACACAATTCATACAATTAATACAAAAATCATACAAAAATTTCATAACAATTTAAAATACGCAATTTATACACTGTTTTATACACTATTGTAATTTAACTAAACAATTATTACATTGTTTATTACACACTTAATACCATTTTATCAAAAATTAATAACACAATCATACAATCTTACCACAACAACATTTTTTATACAGTTTGTACATAAAATAATACACACTTTATACATAATTTTATAAAACAGTTACCACACTTTTACACACTTACATGAACTTTGAAAATTTAATACACATTTAATAACATTGTTTGATACTAAAAAATTATACCAAATGACAAAGAATTATATACCAGCATTGTAATACACAATAACAAAAATTAAATCAGATAAAATTAAAAAAAAAAAAAAAAACAATGTTTTATACCTACGGCATAATAAACAACTAACACTACATACAATCTAACATACAATTTCATAGTCAATTTATTTTAATCCAAATGTTTAATATAACCAAATCATATACAATTTTAATTAAATTTCAACCCAATTGATTTCGTATATATTGGTTCATACTTTTTATATATATAAACATTAAAATACAAATGTCTACATTGTTCATATAAAAATTTAGATAATGTTCAATGTTTTAAAAATACAAAATTACCTAAATTATCAAAAAACATTAAACTATTAAATTTTAACCCAGTATTACAATTTACCAGCAGCTTACGTTTAATTTAACTAAAATAGATTTAACACTACAAAATTTTTATTAGTTAGAAAAACACTTATTTAATGTTTCAAAAATAAATATCCTTTTAAAACCTATCAATATAACACAAGGGAAAAAAAAACGACACATTACTAAAATTAAAAAAAAAAAGAACCTGATGAATTCCATTTGCACCATGTTTAATTAAAATTGACACAAATTTTCTTTCTTCTCCATTAAATCAAATATAAACTTTTTCAACCTCAATTTTGATTGTTTTGATTACAGTCAAATTTCCTGGAAAAAAAATTAAAACACGTTTATGTGAAAGAAGATCACCAAATAGAATTTTTTTTAGGATAAAAAATCAAAAAAAAAATTCGAGCATTAACCACTGATTTCGCTAATTACAGAGTTCTATCAATTTAATTAATATATTAAAATTCCCTTAAAAAATGCAAATTTGGTTATCAGTTAAAAACAGTACCTACATTCACGGTAGTTTATCCGTTTTATTACTAATTTTCTATTTTTTTTTCTTCCCTGATTTCACTGATAAATATTTATATATTTTAATTTAATGAAATGCTATAAGTTGATATATTATATGTTATGAAATGCAAATCAAAATCTTGTGCCATAACTTGATAATATGACTACATAATATGCTAATACTAATTACACTTCTTAATATCTATTGTATATTTTTTTCAACTTTTCATTAACTATAGGCACACTCCAAGTGGAGTGGGTGGTAAAACAAACAGACATTAACAACATGGATCCCACCATATTATGGCTTTAATCACGTTGTAACGGTGCAAATGAGAAATAATGCATGCCCATGTGAAAACCAACTTTTAGAGAACTACAACACATTTAAAATTTAGTGGACAGTTCAGATTTCTGATATAAATTTACTACTACTAGGAAATAACTACTACGATTTACAAATTTAACAAATATAGATTAAAGACATTACTCTCTCTTATTCTTCTATTAATGTGGTTAATTTTAAGTTTGCTAAATAATATTGTTTCGCAACATGTCTTTCCTTTTTTCTTCTATCATTTTTTCTTTTTCTCTTCATCTTGTATTGTCTTCAACCATCTCTCTCTTTCTTCTCTCTCTCCAAAAGAAATTAAATTACTTTTAATTCCTTAAGAGTGTTTTGAATTTAACATTTTATTTTTAAAATATATGGATATCATAATAAATATTAAATATAAATTAACTTATATACATTTTGATTCAAGCATTATACATATTATATTTATTTTTTCAATCACAGTTGTAAGATATATAACTAAAAATTTTTAATACAAAAATATCATGTTTTAACACCATTAATAGGAGAAGAAAAATAACAACTGAATACAATGGTTGAATTCAATATATAATACATAATTATAAGGCCCTTGTTTAATGCACATGTCTGATTTATAACTAAACAATTTTTAATACAATAATATTTTTAGTACTGTTAATCTGAGAAAAAAAATGATCTAGTGGTTTGGAGTGTCTTTTCATATCGATTACTTCTCGCATAATGCTTAGGAGCATTTTAGTCCAAAATGTCTCTTTTGATGATCAACATTCATCACGTAAAAAACAATAATGACCTTGTGGTTTGGAGTTTCCTTTACTTACAAAAATAATCAGAATTTTATTCATCTGAATTCTTTTACCAACATAGTTTGTTCCAATATTCACAGCATTATTTTTTGGGCCATGTTTTTATCCCAATGGACTTTAATAGTCTACATAGCCCTTATTTTCTTTACCCTGGAATTACAAATCCCTCGGGTTGTTTCTATGTCAATTTCTTCCTCTCATTTTTCATTAAAAACAATGTTTCTACATTCTTTAGATGACTGTGTGAAGGTCATATACTCACACTACCGTAACTACGTCTGAATTGATGTAATCGTAGTTAGTGACAATTTTTGTTCAACATAATCAAGGCTTATAAATAAATAAATAATATTTCTTTAGCATATGACAACCAGCTTGCTTTGTATTTGTCAATAGTTAACGTTTTATCAACTTTCTTTTTCTTTTGTAGATTTACTTTGAATCCAAATTTTTATTCTTGTAGGAAGATCAACCAATTCTCAAGTGTGATTGCTCAAGATTTAGTCTATCCTATTATGGACAACCCTTCGCGCAAAAATATGAGTCTAACACAAAAGACAAATTTTCTTTTATCTATATGAACTCATTTTCAAGAAAATGTTACAAAATCAAACTTGGAGGAAGTCATTTGTTTCCATTGCCATTAATAAGCCTTTGACTCTCTTAATTAAGTACATTCGCCCTTTGGTTCTTTCCAAGGTCCTTGTTAAACCCTTTACTTGACGCATTTTGAAGGTTTCGGACTTTGAACCATAATGAAAACATGCTTTACCTCATTGTAGCCTATCCCATGAACATACCATCCACAATCATAGGTTCTATTTTGACCCGTTTGGAAATAGTTGCCACATCCCATTTCTCATCTGAAAATAAAATTGTTTGGAAATGTTAGACGCTATCTTTTAAGGTGTTATTGATTGTATATACTTTAGGGGCGACAAAACCATTCTCTATCATGATACAATAAAGCCTAAACAAACACAATATTTTTTTTGTGCTGCTCCCTTTCCTTAAACAATACATTTTTTTATTTGTTACTCTCTTTACTGACAAACATTTTTTTTGTTCTCTTTTCTGAACATCACAACTTTTCTTGTTCCTCATCTTGCTATAATTATCGCATCCCACAATTTTTTTGGTACCTGAACTTATTATAGGGACATTCAACATTTCATTCAAGTTCAACAATATTTGTTCAATCCAAATCATAGATTGATTGAGGTGGTATGGCCGTAATTTGATGATGATTCCATTTTGCAAATATATTTAAATGCAAAAAAGATTATATTCTCAGCACCCTACCCACTTCTAACATGACAAATATTTTAGTAACTTAATTTTCAACTTCAACTTTTATATTGCTTATATTTTTCCTGTTGCTTTATCGTTATTATTCAGCAAAGAAACATAACAATGTCTAGTGCAATTGTCAATAAAAATTATGAAGCACTTTTCCCACTACGAGATGGTATTGACTCCATATAAAAAATGTCAGTGTAAATCAATTCTAAGACACTAAAATTCTTTTCAACACCACATACTTGACATTTGCACTAGGAGTTAGGCAAAACTTCTAAGTTGATCAGTTTTAGTAAGAACAAATAGAAATACTTGGTTTGGAAAAACCTTCTGCGAGGTAACATTTTTCTACAAATATTTTGTTCTTTACTTGTTATAACTTTGTCAAATGCAAACATTGTTTAGATCCCCAACACCTGCCTATGTCTTTTGTAGAAGGACCTTTTCCATAACATCCAATTTGTTAGAGAAATTACCCATGAACATATTCTCTTAGGTTCCAATAAAGACATATGACCAAATTTTGTGTTTTACAACACAAAACATAACTGCTCACATTTTTCACCACCAATGTTCCTGTCTAAACAAATAGACTATTTTTTTTCATGGAAAAAAAAATCACAATATTTTGAGTGACTCTTTTTCATCAAAAAAAATACAATTCTTTTTGAAAGAGTAATATAATTTTGTAGTGTTATACATTCATATCATCTAATGGTAAAGAAGACTCACGACCGCAATATCAAATATACTCCAAAAATTTCGTGGGTAGTCTAATTTTGTCTTTAGCACAAATAAAGAACCCCCCCCATTTTAAATGTACGTTTCAAAATATTTTCAGTGATTCCAAATTATTTCCACATAATTTTGTTTCCATTCTTTCAACTTGTATACTTATCAAAATACACATTGTAACACAAAATCGTCTTTTGGAGATTTAATCCATCTAAACACCCTTGCAAGCACAAATCACTGAATTTATGTTAGGAGTGTTTTTTTACTTTCTAATCACAACTAGACAAACTTAGTATTTATAATACTACAAGAAAGATTCAATCTTTATACAACCTGTTTTTCCAATTTAACAATGAAGTGTTTATATTTTTCTAATCGTGAACCGAATAAATCTTTGAATTTTGATGAAGTTTTTTATATTCTTGGAATCAGTTTCATATTCAGAACAAAGTGTAAAATCAGAATTTGCAACTCCAGAAACCTCAATACAACCTTGTTTCTAGATAACGTGAAATTTTATACTTTTCAAATCAAACAGCCTTAATAGTCCTACGAGATTTTTTTACTCTTTAAGTTCAAAATTCATTCAACAAGGCTTTAACATATGGTGAAGTTACTATTTTTCTTTAAACCATCCGCAATCTGTTTGTTTCGTAAGTTCTTATATTCTTCAACATTAAAGGAGTAAAAAAAATCATAGATTTAGTCGCCAAAAGTCAACACAATCAAATTTCACACTGAGTAGAAAATTACATAGTAACCCCCTCGAAACAAATCAGATATAAATAATACATTATTCTAATTATCACAATTAATGCACATCTATCCTAACATTTATGAAATACATTTCATAACTTATTAAGGATAGATAAATAATAATCAAGTGAAATAAAGATAGAACCTGATTTTTTTCCTCACTGAATCATATTCTATCTATTGATTCCATGCAAGTCAAGTTCATTGCTAATTTTTTTTCCTTTCCTTAGTTTCCATCATATTCCTATTTTTTTCTAGAAGACATTTAATTTCAACAAGAAACTAAATTCATGTTCAAATATCTCATACTTATGTAAAACTAACATAGGGGAAAAAAATATAGTGAAGTTGCTTCAATGTCACTTGGAAGAAACTAAAATAATCATACCCATCTCCATTAGGAAAACAACTATAGAAAATATATCGAACCTATTAAATAGTATTAAATTCATTCCAAATTCTTTATCATAATTATAGAACTAATTCTCTTGTTCACTTATTTTTCGCATCCAAAAGACACTGAAAATAGAGTAGGTCTTGCCACATAAAATACCATCAATATTTAATTTCTTAATGTGTTTGGCCCTCCTATATACCGATTAGTCAACTAGAAATAATAAAATTTAAAAGAAAAACACAAAAAACTATATGAGTTCCCACATGAACCTACTGTGGTTTCCTTGGAGAAATTTAATTCCCTCAATTACTCAAGGTTGCAGATTACAATCCTTCCAGATAAATGGATACCATTAAATAAGTAGGGGTACCTCAAACTTCAATAATTTCAACGAACTCAAAATGATATCAACAAATTTACACACAGAACACCGACGATCGATTTTATTTTGTAAGAAATGTAATGCAAAAGAAGAAAATAATTCAATTAAAAAATGAGAGGCAAACCTCTCTATTTATAACCAACAAAGGCAAAGGTTTGCAACTCTTTGAAAAAACAAACCTTTCAACGGTCACAACCCTTTACGAAAGACCAACTTTTAATAAAGGTCACAACCTGTCCTTCAACTTCATACACCTCCATGAAGATTCACAACGCTTAATTTCCGTGTTCAAACTTTTCAAATCCAAACACTAACTTTGCAATGCAATTTTGTTTTTAAGTTTTAAAGCGGTTTTATCAACCCAATTTTTTTTCCTTTTAATTTTCATAGATTTAGGTCCTCAAACTTTGTAAATAATTGACGTTTCTATATTAATTTACAGACAAACGTCTACATTAAAATAACAATTTGTCTCGACTTTCAATTTCTAGATTCATCGGGTATCTTAATAAATAGGAGACGAAGATAATGAGTATGATTATCCCAGTAAAAAACGTATATTTTATCTTTATTTCTGTCAGTTCTTTTTATTTGCATTGAAGTTAGTAATAAGTTGCATTGAAATTAGTGGTTTTGGAGCCAACAACCAAAAGGCTACTTTTGTCATTTAGCAGTGTCATGCCATATCCGTGCCAAAAAAGTTTCATGTGACTTAGCAATTCTATTAATTTTTTTTTAATTGTCCTTTATGAGGTAAGTTGCATTTAAGTCAGTAATAACTATGGAATTTCTTAAATTCTTCTTAACCCCTCAACCTCATCTTTCAAATTGAGGATTATTGATTGCTTTTACTTGACTGTTATTGCTTAAAGTTGAAGTCTAAGATGATGGAAAATATTGAGAGAAATGGGATGCAAACAATGTGATTGAGGATTTTGAGTGATGCAAAAGTGCTGGGAGTGATTTAAATATAGACCTTTGGTCGCTGATTCTGGAACAAAATGGGGGGGGGGGGAAAAAACAGCGTATTGGAAAGCCATGGGTCTGAATGGCAGAACCTGAGTTGAGACTCTTCAAGGCTTGTGTCCCCATTGTCAGTCACCGTGATTTGGATCCTTACCTCAAGAAGTGCTGATGGTGATCTTTCAATTCCCTATTCTTACTGGAAGGCCCATTCAAGCCATCTTCTTGAGGTAAGCAAAAAGTTTCTCTTCTTTTTTCAGACCCCACTTGTGAGCGTATATTCTTGTATGATTAAAGAGGAAATTTAATGGGTTGATTTGCATTCCTGGTACTACTCAAGGGACTCCAAAGTTTTTGTACCTTTCAATGAATTTATGACGTCCACCATGCATGCATTCAATACTTCTTTTGCCTTTAGGACCATGTATTTGTCATTCTTTGTTCTCGTGTCTTATAAACTCCCCCTCTGGTCATTTTCTGTGTTCATAAGTTTTTTTTTCATAAACCTGATCATATCAGCCTATGTTTTTTTTCTTCAGAGAGAATTCCAATAGGATGGGAAAGGTTTTTTTGTTTGCACATTTTTACAAGTAGCAAGCAATTTAAAACTAAAGGTGGTGTTTGCAACTGGAAACAGCCACTACCCCTGTGTAATAGAAAAGGCACAAAAATCCAAGAAGACCATGAAGGCAATGTCCTACCCCTACCCCAATTTTGTAGTCCTGAATGAGTAAATTTTGGGCCTGATTTTCAACAATCTTTATCTTGTCACCCTCCTGTCTGGTCCTCATTTCCGCAATGAAGTTCAAGTTTTCATCTGCATTTGCCCATAGCATTGTCCAAGCTTTTTCTAACTTCGAACAGTATGGGAGGAAACTGGTTGTGACATAAGGGAGTGAGTCTTATCGAGCCGAGTCACTGTCCCGTCCATAAGATTGGCCTGTCGAAATTTCTTCAGTCGCCGATCAGAACTGCTGATTCAATTTATATCAAAGCTCAGTTTACGCAATTGGTATGGCTTGATTCCTAAACTCTTTCCCGAATACAAGTAACATTTATGTATCAGACATGGTTCCATGGAGCCTTACTTGACGACACTGGCACTATGCAGGGGAAATTTACCTCTAGTGAGTGCGATTATGGTTTCTCCTGAAGGAATGGGTTGGTAATGTTAACCAATTTCCACTTCCCCCTGAGATGTTTACTTAGCAGTGTTAATCCAATACTGGCTATTTTGACATGAATTCCCTCCCCTCGAGTAAACTCATTGGCATGGATCAGCAAATTCTCCCGTCTGCCTGACTGAAGTTATAACTTGGTGGAGAGTATGAATTTCTTCAACCATTTATGCAGTGTACTATTTTCTTGCATGTCTCCATTGAAAATTCTAGCTCTCAAAATTGAGGCTCTCCTTCGTATATGAACTATGGAGTGGTAGCAACAACATTATAACCTGGGAATAAATTGAGCATATTCTTATTATTCAGTGAGTCTTCCCAGTGAACGAGTTCTGCATCTAATTTTAGTACTCCCAAGTAATTCAGCTTAGAACTGAGGAGTTTGTCATAGTCCTTAGTATTCGTACTAATATTGCAATATTGCAGAACCAGAATCCCTTAACTATGCCTGCCTGCATAAAATACTAAAATTTCTTCTAAGATCGAAAGAGTTATGCGTTTGCTTTTATGCCTTATTCTGGTGTTTGTTGTCCATGTTTCTGTTTGTACTCATTTTGTTCAAGCAATACGTGCATGTGCTTGATATTCATTTCCTTTTGTTGTGTTAAGTACTGTCTATAATAAATGATGGAATCTTTGCATTTTTCCTTCTAAAGTTCCACATAACATAATTTATTCAAATAACAAGAAGCTATCGGTCCTATCTATTGTGTCATATACGAGTTTACTATATGTACTGACAGTCATATTGAGAGACTTTTTTTATGCATTTGTCTTGCAGGATTTATATCGTTATAGACCTAGGTGATGTTGTGAATATAAAGGTTCACAAAGCATCGTCCAAGAGCCCCAGTTTTGTCTCTCGAAGGAACCTTGTCGCTGAGCATTAACATACACAAGAACACCGAGAACGATTTGCAACTGCTGTGAAGCTGCAGGCAGCACTTAGTTTGACGAGAACTAGAAGTGGTGGACTTTCACCAGCCATAGCCACATCTCATCTGATCCAGGACACTATGTCATCTTTCTGGGACTAGTGGGGAACATGATTGAAATATTGCAAAGTTGCTGCAACTGCTAGACAATATTCTCGATTCAAGCTACGTGAACAACAGGAGATGCATCAATTGGAGCACTTAACTGCGGATTTGTGAAGAGGGGACCTGGTATGATAAGATTTTTGGATCTTTCGTTGGATTAGGAGGTGCGGTGAGCCAGTTCAAACCCCTAAGATGTTTTGGTCCAAAAAATAGCTCAATTGATCCAATACTGTCTACTAATGTTTGTGTACGGATCTATTCCAGTACTGCTAAATCTTTTAAATTGTATGTATGTATCTTTTCCAAATTTGTAGTCCTACTGTATTTCTATCTAATAGTGTAATATACTATCTATGGTTTTTTTTGGACTAATATCTATCTATAGAGAGAACTGACAGACGGTGGATACAATCATTAAGCAGAATTAGTATGGGTTTGGGATTGCCTTTTGTATGCTATGAATGCACAACACGGTAAGCAGAATCTCCTTACCAGCTTTTTTGATTGCGTTTGATATCACAAAGGAACTCCCAAACAAAAAATTTAATTATGTGGAGATCCAATGAAGAGTGTTTCATCCGAAGGTTAATTTATGAATGATACCTGCATATGTCCAAGTGTCCTCCCGGGTTGGACAATAAAAAATGCACAACACACCTCATGTACAACACCAAACCCATTGTTCTAAGGATAAGCCACAAGCTCAATAGTGCACCTAAACGGGATGAACGCCGAAGTTGCCAATCCTTGTTGATCCACATAGGGTTAGAGTTGACTGATTGGCCAACCGACCCCGTTATAAATTGCACATTCCCATAGTGAACTGTGAAGGCAGAGAGACAAGGTGGGCTGATCAAAGACAGAAGGACGATAAATGGAATGACGTCAAGAAAATCACCAAGCAGCAAAAAGTGGCAGAGACCTTATTAATACCTGGTGTTAAAATGTCTGAATGATTCTGCGATATTAATACATCTACATTTGTTTCAATTTTTTCTATATGCAAAGAATAGAAATCGATATGTTACAAAGAAATTAATTCTTGGCCGTCCAAAATAAAGAAGAGTTTCTATCAATGTGATGTAATGGCTTTTCAATGCCATTAAACATTCAATATGCGTTATACAAATTAATTCTTCACTTGAAACTCTCTTTGGAAAACCTATAATGAGCATGACCTTTGTGACATTATTAAACATCCAACAAAAGGGTAATAGAAAACATTTTCCTCCTCTCTTCTTACCCCTTAGAATATTTTCTGGTCATAGGTTTTTGAGCAACCTCCAAATCTCGGCACGAGTTCACGTGTTTGAGAGTCACTGTGGAACCTTGGGGAGCGACCGGCGGCAACGTTTTTCATTTCACCGAGGTCGAGCCCTAAATTGCTTTTCAAGGCAGTGCTTGCCATACCCAGATGTTGTGATAACTTATGACTTATTGTACTATTTTAATAATTTTCATTTTCTAATATCAATATTTTTTAGTACTTTCCACAATTAGTGAAATGCTTCCCTAACATACAATATTGATAATGACTATGTTCTTTTAACAACACTTTTATGATTTGTCCAAAAACTTGAGCCTTGTGGATGAAATAATTTTAAACGATGGTCACAAAACTTTTAATTTTCCTTTTGAACAATTAGAAGTGTTTGATTATGTTTTATTTAAAGAACCTTCTATGAATGGTTTCTAGCACTGCTTATTGATTTCAGTTACTGGTTTTGTAACTGTTGATGATGTTGTTAAAAAGAAGTTGAAAAGGAAACAAAATTGTTAGAGACATTTGCTAAATCATATACTGGCCTTTATTATAGTATTTTTAAAACTATAAATCTGCACAAAGAGAATATGATAAGAGAGATAGTTTGGAAAAGACAATATGGTGCTGATGGTGCAAGGAAGAAAAATATGTTGCCGGGCCAACGATTAAGGATTTCAAATGTTGATATCAGCCCATAATGGAACAAGTCACTAATAGACAATTTGGACTGCTATGTCCTTAACGAGACCATGGGGGGGGGGGGGGAAGAGTATGAGATATTTCAGGCTAATGTTTCATTTTGAAAAATTCCTACCATCTTGGATGGTTATAAGAAATCAATTAAAACCTAAAAAAAAACGTATTTAATTCACGCGAACTTATTAGTCACATGAGTACTGAAGAGGCGAACCGTCTCAAAGATAGATGGAAGAACTTTCTCTTTTCTTCAAAGTTAATATTGTTTGACTCTTTCTGGTACTTTTTGTTGAAAATAGTTTCAAGGCAAACAGAATAAATTCGTAAAAAAGGAACTTATGAAAATCAATTCACAAGTAGCCGAAAAGTCCAAATTCAAAAAATTTAAGGGTTTCTTGTTTTGTTGTGGAAAAAGTTTGGTCACAGCCAAGGGCCCCAGGTGCTATCAAAGAACAGGGAAGGACTCAAAAACAGGAAGACAAAGTGAGTCCCAGCTTATCTTGCGAGGGTACGAAGTGATTGTTGTGGTAAGTCGTTTAGGCGAATCTAGTGGCTACAATTGACTTGGGTACTCGACCAGCGCTTCAAGGCATTTTTGTTCCAATAAAGATTTATTCCATGTCATTGAGAGTCCACTGATGGAGAGTGTGTCATATTGGGTAAATTCCACTACTTACTACTGCTGGTAGTAATGGGTGAAGGAAAGTTTTTACTTAAATTTAACTTCCAGGAAAGACATTATTCTTTAACAATTTTTTGTATGTTCCCTACCTCCGTATAACGTAGTTTTCGGAGCACTTCTCAATCAAAGTAGTCCTTAAACTTGTTTTTGAAGCGATAAATAATTATTTCTCGTGGAGGATACCCTTGTTGGGAAATGGATATCTTAGTGGAGGATTATTTTGGTTTTGAACATTGTTCAAGAGATTTGTCAAAATGGGAAAGTATTTCAAATTTTTGCTTATATGTTGAGTCTATCATTTTGTTGGCAATGGTAACTAGGTCATGTCAATATTCTTCTATTAAAGACTTAGGAAAATGGAATTAATTAAAATGAATAAAAACTCATGATTTTCTAAATGGTCCATGTGTTGTGTAGAATCAAAGCATCCCAAGAAACCTTTCACATGCTGTTATTAGTAGAAAGACTGAATTACGAACTAATACATTCAATTTAGCAGAATTCAAAACCCTGTTAGCAAAGGTGAAAAAAGTATTACATTACGGTTGTTGATGACTTTTCTAGATACACCAAGGTCTATCTTCTTAATTCTAAAGAATGAAAATGAAAGCAGTTTTTGAAATTCAAGGAGCAGAAGTTAGAAAATTATTAGACAATAAAATCAGAGATTTAGAATCTGATAGGGGTGGTGAATATAGTACTAAACAACCTCCTAGACGATGTTTTTGAGAAAAATTGTATTAATATAATGAGTTTAGTGTCTCCCTTACTCCCCACAAAATGGTGTAGCCAACGGAAAATAGAACCCTTTAAGAGGATAACTCTACTATGGCTTTAGCTTTGTCTATCTGACAATATGTGGGGAGAAGCAGTCTTGTCTGCATGCTATATTCTTAATAGAGTCCCACATAAGAAGTTAGACAAGACCTCATATGAGCTATGGAAAGGATTTGCTCCTAATTTAAAATTTTTGAAAGTGTGGGGGTGTTTGGCTAAGGTTGGTCTACCTGATGTTTATTGATTCCCATGTTGTACCTTTTTCTAGTGTTATTTCTAATGAACATGAAAAGAACTTAGAAGGAGTAAGAGATGTAGAATTGAGACAAGTTTTGGTCCTAAATTTATCACTACTTCCTTAACTGAAATTATTATATTGATGTTTTAAATGATGAATTAGTGTCTATCTATTTAATAGAAGAAGATCCTAAGACTTATGATGAAGCAATGAAATCAATAGATGCTGTATTTTGGAAAGAGGCTATTAAAAGTGAGTTAGACTCTATAGTTTATAATCACACTTGGGACTTGCATGATTTGCCTAAAAGTTGTAAACCCATAAGTAGCAAGTGGATATTTAAGAAGAAATTGAGAACCGATGGACAATGGGATAATATAAGCTAGACTGTTATTAGGGGTTTTAAAAACCCACAGAAAGGCTTGATTACTTTTGATTCTTATTCTCCCTGTGACTAAAATAGCGATCAGTAGAACTCTTATTGCTTGCCGCCATTCATGATTTACTGGTACATCAAATGATGTTAAAAACGCATTTCTAAATGGTGATTTAGAAGGACGAGACCTATAATGAACTCAACCCGCGGGTTTTGTGTGTTTCCAAGACAAAGAGGATAAATTATAGAAACTGATAAGTCATTGTATTGACTAAAACAAGCACCTATAATGGTATGAAAATTTTAATATCACCATAAAGTGGATAATGACTTTGTTGTAAATTCATCTGATTCTTTTTTTTATTCTAAGATCATGGTTCAGATTGTGGCATTAGAAATGTTTTATATATAGATGACAGTTTTTTAATCTTTGTCTACTGTGAATGTTAATTAATGAAACTAAGAAATTGTTTTTCTTTTTAAATTTGCAATGAAAGATCTTGGGGAAGCAGATGTGATTTTGGGAGTAAAATCAATGAACTGGCTAATGTTTTCCTCTTTATGTTTGTCTCATTACATTGAAAAGATTTGAAAAAGTTTGATTGTTTTTTGATGTATTCCATGAGAACTCTTTATGACCCTATCATACACTTGAAGAAAATAAAGAATCTAGTGTTTTCAATTGAATAATGCTAACAAAATTGGGAGTGTACTGTTTCTCATGAACTATACTCGGCCAGATATAACTTATATGCTGTTAGCCGATTGAGCATATATACTCATAATCCCTAAGTAGTTGAACACTGGAATGTGCTCTTCAATTCGGTTTGCCCTATGTAATTTGAGAGGTGCTATGATGGTGTTTTGAATTGGAAACAAATTTTCCTTTTCCTTTTCTGCTGTTTTTATAAGGTTTTTGTGATTTGCAAATAGGGTAACTGACAACGATGAAGTTGCTCCACCAGTGGCTAATGTATTACTTTGGGTGGGCAGTGCTATTTCGTGGAATCCCTTCTTTCCCAACATACTTGTATAGCAACGTTCTCACCATGGAAATCATGAATTTCCATTGCTCTCGAGTTTGCAGGCAAGAAGCTGAATGGCTAAGAAATCTTTTGGCGGATATGCCTTTGTGGGAGAAGACAAGATTCACCAGTTTCTCTTCATTGTGACTCACAGGCAACAATTCGAATCGCTAAAAATAGTGCGTACAATGAAAAAATAGACACATTCACATCAGACATGGTGCAGTTAAATAATTGTTTAAACTAGGTGTTATTTCCTTGGAATATGTAAGGTCCAAAAGAAATTTTGTGGATCCTATGATGAAGGGCTTGACAAGGAAAATAATCCTTGAAACGTCGAGGGGGATAGGGCTAAATCCCATTGATTGAGGTAATGTGGTGGATATGTTAGGCCTCAATATACACCACATTTTCTATCCCTATGGCATGAGGCAGTATTTTATAAGGTTGAACTTATTTTTCTCTTAATGATTCTATAGCCGTAAGGTGGTCTATTTGAGATAGAATTGATGGAATCACCTACGTGACTGTAAAGATGTGGTCTCCTTTTATGAAAGACTTGAGTCTTTCTAAGCACTCGTAAGACCCAAGGTGTGTGTGCTGACCATAAAGGCACGTTGTATTGCGGAAGTTGCTTAAATTTAAGGATATGGTATGTGTTATGATGGTCTCAATTCATATACGCTCAGTTCAAGAGTACTTCACTTTGTGGATAATAAGTTGTTTCCTCATATCACTTCGTGTCAATTCAAATCGAAAGATATTGACACTAAAGTACATGTTCCTTCCTTTTGTCCAAAATTTGTTCTTACTCTTTATCTTTTCATTAGTGGGAGATTGTGATATTAATTCTACATTTGTTCAATTTTTCTGTAATGCAAAGAATAGAAAGTAAATTATGTTACAAAGAAATTAATTCTTCCGTTCCAAAACAAAGAATAGTTTCTCTCGAATGTGATGTAATGACTTTTACTGGTCATTAACATTTAATATATTTATCACTACTTCTTCCCCTTTGAACTCCTCTTTGGAAAATCCTACTCCTATATAAGCATAACCTTTGTGAACATTAATAAGACATCCAACAAAGAGAATACAAAAACATTTTTCCTTTTCTCTTCCTTATCCTTAGAATATTTTTTGGCATAGGTTTTGAGCCACCCCAACTCTCAGACCACGAGTGCACGTGTTCAAGTTTGTTATGAGCAATGGAAGTATAAGAGGCCGGTTATGAGAAGGTCGAATTACCTGGGGAGGCTTTCAAAATGACTTTCCTTTATAGTTTCTTCTTCACTGGAAATAAGGGAGGAAAATGCAAAATTGACAACCTTTTGTCACTGGGGTATGAGCGTGAAGTGACAAAGTATAGCCTTAAATTCACTACCCTCTGAAAACAATGTTCCTCCTATTAGTTGTGGATTCTAGGGTCAAAGATGAACAATTTAATCATGGGATATCCGATCTTTTTTGGTTATGGGAATGTTAGGTTGGCTTTGTTGATTCCTTGCATGGACACCTATCGCTCATAGTTCATCGTCCGAACAAATTGAGGGCAAATCTAAGCCAGTTGGCTAGGGAAGTTGAAGAAGGTAAGAACGAAGATGGAATTCTTGTAAGACGAGATTAGAGGTTCAAGACAAACCAAGGTTCAAAAAGAGGTTTTCCAATTAATGCTCTTCTATTGATCCAAGTGTCATCAAGAGGAAGGTGCCTACTCCCAAGCACCAAGAGGGGTAAGGTGGAAAATCTTATGTTGAGAAGACTCTTTGTGCAAAATGTGACAAGAGACATGATGGTAAGTGCCTAGTCGGCACTAGTAACTGTTATGGTTGTGGAAAGAGTGGTCATATGAAGAGAGATTGCCCTGTGATGAAGTTTCAAGGAAGGGAAAATTTTCAAGCTCAAGCAAGTTCCCCAAACCCGGATGCTCCTAAGAAGAATCACTTGTATGCTCTCGAATCTCGAAGTGATCAAGAGAGCTCCCCGGATGTAGTGACTGATTTTTTACGCTTATTCTCCTTTGATGTATATGCTTTGTTCGATCCTGGTGCCATATTGTCTTTTGTTACCCCTCTTGTAGCCATGAATTTTGATATACTACCCGACATATTAGACGTACTTTTTCAGTTTCCACCCCGTGGGTGATTTCGTGATGGTTAATAGAGTCTATAGAGGTTTTCGTATTTCCTTGCCCAATAGAGTTACATTAGTTGACTTGATAGAACTTGATGTGCTTGATTTTGACGTCATATTGGGAATTGATTGGTTGGATGCTTGCTTTGCCTCTATTGGTTGTAGGACGAGGGTAGTCAAATTCAATTTCCAAATGAACCCACTTTTGAGTAGAAGGGAGGAAACTCAAATCCTAGGGGTAAGATCATCTCATGTCTAAAAGCCTCAATATTTATTGCAAAGGGTTGTCTCTACCACATAGTGAGAGTTATAGATCTTGAATTTGAAGTACCTCCCTTAGAGTCGGTACCCATATTGAGGTAATTTCTTGAGGTCTTTCCCGATGATCTTCCTGGAGTTCTTCCCGAACAGGAGATTGACTTCGATGTAGATCTATTAGTCGATACACAACCTATTTCAATTCCTCCTTATTTGATGGCCCCATCTGAGTTGAAAGAACTAAGGGCTCAAATCAAAGATTTTCTAGATAAGGGTTTTATTCAACCAAGCATATCTTGATGGGGGCCCCTGTATTGTTTGTGAAAAAAAAAGGATTGGTCTTTGAGAATTTGTATCAATTATTGTTAATTGAAACAAATTCCACCTTAATAATAAATAAGTTAACCCCCACTCCCTAGGAATTGAAGACCTATTTATCAACTCCAAAGATCTAGCTACTTTCAAATATTACTTAAGATTTGTTTTAGCACCAACTGAGGGTGAGAGGGAGGTTGACATTACAACACCGGCATTTCGAACAAGTAATGTCACTTTGAATGTCCTAGTGATGGTCTTCGGGGTCTGAGACAAATGCCCCCTCGGCATTTCATGGATCTTATGAATCGAGTTATCGAAAGTGGTCTTAATTTGTTTGTGATTGTTTTTTCATTGATGACATTTTTGATATACTTTATGGATAAAAATAGTCATAGATGAATATCGCGAATTTTTGCAAGTTCTCAAGGATAACCAACTTTTTGCTATGTTTAGCAAGTGTGATTTTTGGTTGAGGTCAGTTGCATTTCTTGGGCACATTGTCTTTAGTGAAGGACGAAAGTGGTCAAAAGTTGGCCAAGATCTTTGAGTCCTACTGACATCCGAAGTTTTCTAGGGTTGGACGGTTACTATAGGAGGTTTGTTGAGGGATTTTCGTCTATCGCATCTCCATTAACTGCCTTAACGCAAAAGAACTCTAAATTAGAATGGTCGGGATTGTATGAAAAGATTTTCCAATTATTGAAATATAGACTCACCCCCGCTTCGGCATTGACCTAATAGGAGGGTACCGAAGGCTTTGTGATTTATTTTGATGCCTCTCGAGAGGGTATAAGATGTGTGCTCATGAAACATGGCAAGTCATAGAGTATGACTCTAGACAATCCAATCCACATAAGAAGAATTATCCAACTCATGACCTTGACCTTGCGGCCGTGGTATTTGCTTTAAAAATTTGGAGACACTATCTTTATGGGATGCATGCGGATGTATTCACGATCACAAAGTCTTCCAATATGTCTTCACCTAAAGACTTGATCTACAACCAAAGGATATGGTTAGATCTTTTAAAGGATTACAACATGAGTGTACTTAATACAGCCGGAAAAAGCTAATGTTTATGGAGGATACATTTTGAGGTGAGTAATCTTCTAGGGTATGTGGCTCATTTTAATGATCACAAAAAGGAACTACCACGAATGTTCACAGGTTTGCCCGTGTGGGGTTTCAACTAGAAGAATCGTCAGTGGTGGTTTTTATTTGGTTCGTCCATAACTACTCCGTGTTCGTCTTTACTGGTGGGATGGAAGTCTAAACACCATCTTGAATCCCTGTATAGATGGAGTTTAAAAGAGTCCGGTCCCCTTATAAGAATCATGAATCTTTCCTTCTCCCAAGGGGAGGAGGGGTACTTCGGTTCAATGGGGGTATTGTGCCAGATTTTATTGATGGTAAGGGAGAAAATCATGGATGAGGCCTCATGACTCCCGATAATCCATCCATGACGGGGGCCACCAAGATGGTACAGATGACTTGCGAGAACATCTATTGGTGGACTGCAAATGGAAAAGGGAGTGGCTAGTTTGGTGGTGTCGAGGTGTCCTAAATTTGCAAACAAGTCAAAGCCGAGGCATCAGGCCCCCCGGGTGGCCACCCCAAGAATACTTGTAATTTACCCCCACGTTGGAATTGGGATTGATGTCAACATGGACTTTTGGTGGTAGGTTTTTGCCTCAGAACACGTTGACAATATGACTCGATTTGGGTCATAGTGGATCAGGGTGACCAAGTCAAACCATTCCTTCTCGTACAGGTTTCTTACTTCGGTGGAGGATATGCTAACTGTACGTAGAGATTTGGTGAAGTTACATGTGTCCATTGTCGATCATATCAATTCAGAACTAGAGGATCCCACGTCACTTCACACTTTTGGAAATCTTTCCCAAAGTGGGACTTGGTACACCGTAAACTTAGCACCTGCTTTCCATCCACACCCTCAAACGGGATGGGACCAAGCACGCAGAGTGCACCATCCGAACTATTGAAGATATGTTAAGGTCTGGTGTGATTAATTTCAAGGGCAATTGGGATGATCATCTACCTTTAATTGAATTCTTCTACAACAATAGCTACCATACAAGTATCCGTATGGCACCTTTTGAAGCACTTTATGGTAGAAGGTCCCGGTCCCCAATTGTATTGTTTGAAGTGGGTGATTTTGCTCTCCTTGGTCCTGAATTAGTGTATGAGGACACCGAGAAGGTTCGGCTCATAAGGGAGAGGTTAAAAATGGCTTTTAGTTGGAAAAATTCTTTTGCCGATAATAGAAAGAGGGAACTTGAATTTGAAGTAGGAGATTGGGTCTATTTGAAAATTTCACCTATGAAAGGGGTGATGAGGTTTGAAAAGAAGGAAAAACCTAGTCCCCGTTATATGGGGCCGTATGAAAATTTGAAGAGGATCGGGAGTGTTAACTATGAGTTGAAGTTTCCAAATGTTTTGGCTATGATTCATTTGGTATTCCAGGTTTCTATGCTTAAAAAAGTGTATTGGTGATCTGATTTTCCTTCTCCCCTCTATAATCTTAGGAAGGAAAGGAGAAACCTTTCTTATGAAGAGGCCAAACCTTTGAGATCTTGGATTTTCAAATTAAGAAATTGAGGACTAAGGAGGTTTGCCTCCGCAAAGTTTAGGAGGAAACCACCTTGTTGAGGGTGCCAACGTTGGGAGCCCTAGACTTGCCATGAAGACCCGCTTATCCTCATCTCTTTCACCAGCCCTACTTCTATTCCGTAAGTTTAATATAAGTAACTTTCCTCTGAAAGGAGTTATAATGTCAAAATGTTGAACTTCAATCATTTTATCTAGTATTTTATATTCTTTAAGAAATTTAATGCCCCTGAAAATTTTTTTTGAAACAAAAAGTTTTTGTGATATATGACTCTACTGATTAACTTCTCTTAAATAAGTAAGTGGGCCTATATGGCGTTCATGAGAAGTTTTTTTTGGTCCATATTTTGATGTTGTGTTGATAAAATCAGTATTCAACTTTTCATTCATTATTAACTCATACTTTACATGAGAAGGTCTACCTTCCTTATGTGATGTAATAATGAGCTAGTGCTATGGTAAGTTGTGGAAATTAAGTTCCTTTTTTGTTGAGTTATGTTTATATGTTGAAAGGAGGTTTGAAATTTCCTCTAACTGAGTTGTAACTATATGTTATTGTTTGTTGTTTGGCCCTTCTAGTCTTATGTCCTTTTCCTTTTTTCCAATAGAAGGTTTAAGGTGTCATTTGGGACGAAGGTTTTACTAAGGGGATATTGTAACACCCCTTAAATTCCATGACCTATAATAGAGCCTAACATGTCAAGTAATAATTTATTTTAGGTCAAAAATAGAGTGTCAATACTTGTTTGAAGATGTTCCGGAGCCATAGTATTAAAGAAATGCCTTAACGTTTCGAAACAGGCGAAACTTTGAACTAGTAGACGTCCTATGTTTGGGAAATGTTTTTGGAGGACAATGAAGTCTAAAACTTGTAACAACCTTTGGTAGGTAGAGTGTGGGTTGTTTGACACCAATTTAGACCATCCATGGATGATAAATTAATTATCGAGTTTTTTAAAGTTTCCAACAAAGTTTAAAAAATCAACTCTATCAATTTAAAAATATTGTTAGCGATTTGGTCTTTTGTTTTTTAATGTTTGAATAATATACACCTTTATCTTTTTTTACATAATTCTATTTATTTTATAAAATATTCGAATTTTGTCTCAAAAGTTTAGTCGTCCACTTAACCACACCTTATTAGTTGTCCGATGTAAGTATCTTGTAGTTTTTGAGTCTTAAAATCTAATTAGATATTCAATTTTATCTTTCGAAGTTTAAAAGCGCGTCAATTAAGTACAATTCATCTTATGTAATTGGCCGAGTTTACAATTGATCTCATTTTGGTTTACTATTTTTAATTTCGGTTGGCCATGATTGTCATCTACTTGGTCGATTTACATTAAATATAGCTTCTCCTAATTTACTATCTAACCTCTTGGAACCAAATTTGGTGTTTAAGTATCCAAATTCCCATTAAGGGAAAATTGTATATCATAGAAAATTAATAAACCTAAATTAAATGGATACGCTAGGGTTTGTTTAAATTAATTTGTTGCTCCATAGCAAACTTGGCAAAAATTTCCAGGCATCTCTCTCCCAAAGTCTCGCTCCCGACCACTCTCCTCTCCATTCTCGCCTCTCTCGCTTTATACACAGACGTGTATAATTTCTGTTTCTGTTTGTCATAAGTGAGAGAAAATTGGATATATACACATGCAAAAATGTATATCTTCAGTGTTATACACTTAATGATATAATTTAACAAAACATTTACTTCAAATATTGCAGAGAAAAAGGCCAAAATTATACATTTGTGAATTAGACAATTGCAGGGAACTACAATTTTTTCTAGCTTTTATAACAACAAAAAGTGTAATATATTGTGTTTCTGTTTTTTGATAAAGCGAGAAAAACTATATCTTTCTTGCTATAACACTTATAATTTGTGCAATATAACATACTTGAATTCGAATTCAACTGTATCAAAACTAAGTTAAACAATTTGCACAGCGAAATAGGCGCCCAAGCGAATTATAACAATTTAAAGCAGCCGAATGACCATTTTAGGCCCAGCGAATTATACACTTGTAATATGTTGAGCGAATTATACAGTTTTTTTTATGTTTGCTATGGAGCGCAATTATGACAAGTTTGCTATAGCATACAAATATGAATTTTTTTATTTGCTACATGGAAAGTTGCCCTTCCATTAAAAATTTAAGCCCATTTATTCATATTTTCTGCAGTTTTTTCTCTCCTCTTACATCACATCACATGCCCCCCTCATCTCCCTTTTATTCAGCAGCCATACTTTATTCCAAACCAATTTATCTTCTCAGAAATCCAGCCCATTTTCTCCCTTAAACCCTACCCACATTTGGTCTCTTCCCAAGGAAACCGAGCTAGAGACACGATATGCCTGCCTAGAAAACCCTACCCCAACTTTTTTTCCTTCTCATCGTGATCCTAGACACTCACCATCGTGCGTGAACTACAACCGAAGTGACTCTCTTGACCTCTCAGCTTTCAAAACGACCGAAAAAAATCTCAAGCTCCTCCTTTCTCGCTCGTCTTCTTACGAAGCAATAGAGCGCGTGCCTTGTAAATCAAATTCTGTTTCTTTGTCGCCTTCCTCACTACGATACAGTCTGATTCTATAGGCCAGTTTTTTCCAGCTGCGCGAATCGGTCCTTCTTGCACTAAGATGAATCTTCCACGTCGTGGGCAACTCGGACAACAAATCATCAGGTCGTCGATTCTCCTTTTTGTTTCCGGAATAGAGTAAAAGTTCTTTCAGAAAAGGCTCCATCAAAAGGGGAAAAAGTCACTATTTTGTTTTTGAATTTGGGGTTTGAATTCCGATTTCTCCCTTTTGTTTCCCCTTATTTTCAAAATTGTTGCCCTAATTTCCGGTATATATATTCTCTTCATCCCAGCTATAGAGGGGGATTGATTTTTTTTCGACTTTAAGGAAGAGAGCAGGGGAGACCAAAAGAAAAAAAAGTTCGTGTTGAGAATTTCCTTTCGAGTCTAAAAATCTGAGAGTCACCTTAAAAAAGACAATGTCTAAAAATATAGTAAGCCCTTTGAGAAAAGGGTGTCTTAGTTTTGGTCTAGATATCACTGTTGTTCATCTTGTATTCCAAACCATACGTTAGAACAAAAACTTTGAACATTTTGTACGAAAACAAAGTTTAAGAACATTTTTCACAACTAGAAAATTACAACTAGTTAGCGAAACTAGAAATCAGAAACAGATTTCAAAAAACAATATACGAATAATTTTTTTTCTTAAAGGAAGAAGTGTTGTTATATGTTGTCTAAAGAATGTTACTGATTCCAACAAACTTTGCAGAAACCCGAAGTTACCAAGTTTAAATGAACCAGTGAAGAACCAAAGAAAGAGAAGAACTGAATTAATTCACAAATCTAAAGTTTTGTAACACGTAACCAGAAAATATGGAAAAAAACTTTTTAATAGGAAAAGATCAAAGTCCACTGAATTCACAGTGTACCCTTAAGGAAATTATCCCCTCTATTAATCCGAGGTTTGATTTGAAATATGACCTCACATGTAAAATGCTCTCAAATCCACCAGAGTATAGATCCAAAACTCCGGTGTCACGCACCCACTCACGGCAGTAAGTACACTAAGAATACGATATTTAGTAGTTTGAAAAAGAAGTCCATAAATTCTTTTTTAAAATGAGAGGAAATCCCTCAATTTATGAAAATAAGGATAGTGCGAAAAGGTTTCTTATTGTGCCTTACCGGAAAGGTCCAAACCTTTGGAAAAGTCCTAATCTTTCAGAACGGTCGTCACCTTTCATAAAAGTCACCACTTTCCATAAAATTCACACTTTTCACTAAAGTCGCAACTTTTCATAAAAAGTCACAACTTTTTCATAAAAGTCGCAACATTTTCATCAAAGTCACAAACTCTCATAAAAGTCGCAACTTTCCTAAAGCACAACCTTCATAAAAGTTCGCAACTTCTTCATTTTTTCATTCACAACCTTTTTAAATCCAACACTCCCCCAGCATGAATGGGATGACTCGAAGACAAAGAACGGACAAGTACGATGTACTTTTACAAGCAAGAATAATTGCTTTCTGGATAGTAGGTTTTCCCCTTGGACCCTTCCGTATAGTGAAACATATTCGGAATATACTCGATCAATGGTAGATGCTATATCTTTGACCGCGAACTTTTGGTGTTATACCTAGACAACACATTGTCACACAATTAACCCTTACATTAATGGTTCTTTTTCTTACCGGTTGTGTTCGTTTTAGCCATGAACCTCCTGGTTTCATGAGTGTATAGATAGATGGGATTTTTGCATCCTCTTTTTTGGAAGCGGCTTACACTTCACACTCACAATAGGTGATTCCTAACCGTGTTATCTCGTAGATACACTCAATTTGGTCACTCTGCCAACTGAGCAATCATTAAAACCATTAAGCTTTATTTAACTCATTCAAGCCTTAATGTGTATCCTTGTCCCTTAGCATTGGTCTTCCATCATGAGAATGTATTTTATTTTTGGTTGAAAATGCCGACCGGGCATTCCACAACTTTGTATTTCTTCCTTGAATCTAGCTCTTTTTTGGGATCTCCAGTCCGGCTAAGATAGAGTTAGCCGCCATGATCCTTTGTCACCTAAGCCCCGTAATTCATTCCTTAGAATGGTCTTTTAACTTCCTCTCTAGTTAGGCCTTTTTTTAGGGGGATCCAACATATTATCCTATAACTTTGACTTTACTAGTCATTCTGATAATCACTAGAGAGTAGTTTTTCTAACGGTATCATGTCTATGTACGTTATGACGAGACTTTCCGTTAACGTCATGCGCCATGCCCTACTCTTGCATCTTGACTGTGAGATGTATGCCTACTAATTGGACAATGATTTGGGCCAATAGAATATCCTATCAGAAATTTCGGAGTCTTTTAACTTATTCACCGACCTTATCTAGAGCAACCTAGCTCACAGTCATTGTCAGAGCTAGCGATACCATGTCCTCTGTTTGAAATAATTTCTAAGAGACCTGCTCCTCTACCATAGTAAATCCATATCCACTCGTGAAATTTTACTTTGCATTCTCCGATGATTCAATTTGCTAACTATATCTTTTTCAATATCCGTTGGAATATTGTTATAATGCAAGACATAGTTTTAAGTATGAATTTAAATACTCCAAACCTCTATTATTGTCATCTTCATGAATTTTTGTGGGATCACTTGTTAACAGGACCTCTTTTAAAATAGCAAATACTAGACCTGATCGCACACACTATATGATATACACATGCGTCCCAAAAATCTAAGCACAATCCAATTGTGAGTCACTTTTGTTTTCAGCTCTCCTTGCAAAGCAAAACTCACATTTATTGGACACTTGACAATATTGACATTCAATATTTGGAATAGTTAGTACCTTTTCAATTCAAATGAGAACCGTGAAAGTGCTAAACATATGGGGTCTCACGATTTCCTTATATCTACGATCGCAATTAGCAACTCCAATAGGGGTGGGGGGGGGTGGTCGAAATTCCACTTGCTTTGTGCATATGTTTAGTAGCATTTATGTCATAGTTGGTCGCTATTGATGATCAACATAAATCACCCATATACAAACAAACATGACCTTAGATTTTATATGAACACATTTATCATTTTAATCATTCTTAATCCATTTTGGCCGACATGGTTTTGGTGATTATGTACATTGTTTTGGTGCTTTCACCTAATGTGACTTCAAAACAGTTTCACATACTTTCCTTTATTTACTTAGGTTACCAAAAAACTCTCGGGTTGTTCCATCGTAATTTCTCCTCCAAACTTTTTTTTTTTTTTTTTTTTGTCCCCCTACTTTAAGAAAGTTTCTTTTCACATTCATTGATGAATTTTGGAGGTCATATTACCACAGTTAATATTTTTTGCATCCCGATGGATTTAATTCTAATTACTAAAGAGTATATATATCGACAATATCAAAATCTTATATTTTTTTTTCTACAGCTTTGACACAAAGTCTGCTTATATTTTTGTCAAAGTTCCATCAACTGTTATTTTTTCCTTCCTAAATATTTCTTTTTTGACGCGGCAAAGGTTTTATTTTCTTGGAAGAATACAATTAACTTCAATATTGTTGTGTTTTAATTGACACCATCAACCTCTTTCCAAAGGACGAGTCTACAGAAGACACGAAAATGTTACAAAATCCTTTCGGAGGTAAATGTAATGTCCTTAACTTTTCTAAGCCTCTGAATCTTTTTTATTAAGTACATTATCTTTTTCATTTCCTGGCCCTTTTAGACCCTTCTCTAGACTACTCAGTCCTAATTTTTACAGTTCACAGTCATGGGTCCATTTTAATTCTTTTGGAATAGGATCTTGGACTTTAACTGATACCCCCCCCACCACTTTTGAAATATTTTCAAGTTGATATCCTTTCTTTTTCCATTCTCATAATTGAAAAGATTGTATTCTACTCAAACAAAATCGCTTTCTTTCTAAAAGGACAAACTTTTTGTTGAATCCCTTTTGCAGTAAGGATAGTTCTTCTCCACACAATTTTGTTTACACACGAACTTATAAATAATGCATCCATCATTTCTTTTTCCAACGTTTCGGTTTTTCATTAGATTTAGGTGAATAAATGACATAGTTTTGTATTTCCCTTTCAAACATATTTTCTGCACAATGAGATTTAACTCTCCATTTCTTATCACTTTCTTATATCTTTTTTTTCAACAGACTGATTTTTAACTTCGATATTACATTGTCTAGACATTTCTATTGCTTCATCCTTACCATTTAAGCAAATAGAACATAGTCATTTCTCTAATGAACTTCTCTAATAAAAGTAACAAATATTTTTTCCCCACCATTGAGATGGTTTAACTTCATATCATAAATGTCCAGTGTAAAAATCAATTCTAAGGGATAGAATTCCTTTCAACAAGATTTTATAAGAATGTTTCAAACAATACTTTAGGATTTCCATAAATGCCTCACTCAAGTAAGAACAAATAAAAACATTGATTTTGAAAATGCTCTTTCGGCGAGGTAGCTTTTGTCCTCATACTATTTGTCCTATTTCTTAATACAATTTTGTGTTATACAAAATTTGTATGTCCAAATATCCCTTTCCAGAAGGGGACATTCTATAATTTCAAGCGTGAGTGTTATAGAACGACCTATGAATCAAAGTTCATCGGTTCAATAAAGACACTATCAGTCCAACTGTTATTTTTACAAAACCATACCAAAATGACTATTCAAACCATATTCCTGTTTATGCATACTTTTATTATCATAGACATATTTTTTTTTTTTAATGAAAATCAGAACTTTTTTAAGTGATTTTTTTTTCATAACAGAACACAACCAATTCTTTTGAACAGTATTATATAATTTGGCTGTTTGATACCTAGTCAAACTAAATACTAGTATAGAGAAACTCAACAACCCATACCAAAAGACTTCAAGAAGTTTGTGGAGTATAACATAATCAAAAGTATCATTGAATTTTCAATATTTTTTGCTTTAAGTTTATTGACACCAAGTCTAATCATAAGCAAATAACCCCACATTTCAATGGATCTCAAAAACACATTTTGTCCACTATTTTAATATTGGAACAGCATTATTCTAATTCTAACGAAAGACTTTAGAGTGCTCTGCCATCTCTTTGAACAATTCGTTTACACCATGTCAAAGTTCATTCATAGAGACACAATCACAACTTCTAAGTCATATTGAATTTTCTCTATCCATAAATAGACATAAACCCTTAGTTTAAAGACTACAATACGGAAAAACAAAAAAAAAATTGTACAATTTAATTTCTATACTTACATTGAGTTTTTATAGAAATCAAAAGTACAATACTGACTTATTTAATGTTGAAGTTTTTCATATTCTCCAACCATTTGCATAGTCCAATTATCCAGACATAAAACCACAAAAAGTTTTTTAGTCTAACAAAAATCAGACACACTCACTTTCTCATGAGTACAAAAACTAACAAAAGTCTCTTTCTCTTTTATTTTCGCCAAACAAAATAACACAATATTCCCTTTATCCACATAGAAATGTTTTTTTTCTTATCAAATAGTCCTTCCAACTATAACATTTTGACAACTATTTTAAACTATCAAACAAAATATGCACTCTCATTTTTTGCAAACTAAAGAAATTTTTTTTTTAAACCAAACAACATTTGCAAAGTAAAATTCATTCCACAACATATGGTTTTGCAGATCTTTTTCCCAAAGATACAACATAACTTAAACAAAAATCAAAGATGATCACTCTTAGAAACTATTTTTCCTCCATAGATATGTAATACGAAGGTTACTGGTAATCTTAAAAAAAAAAAACGGAATACTTTAAACTTTCCTGTTACATTCTCTTTCGACGTGCAAACCAGCAACGCAATTAGAAGAAGTATAGCATTTATCTTCTACTTCCATAATCTGATTCTCTCAATCAGTAGAATAACAAAATACTAACAGTAATAGGTAATTTCCCTTAAGATTGTTGTTCATCTTGTATTCCCAACCATAACTTAGAACAAAATTGGAACATCTTTGTAAGAAACAAGTTAAGAACATTTTCACAACTAGAAAATTAAACACCTAGTAGCGAAACTAATCAAAACAGATTTAAAAAAAAAAAATATACGAAAATATTTTTCTTAAAGAAGAATTGTTGTTAATATGGTTTCTAAAAGAATGTTACTGATTCCAACACACTTGCCGAAACACGAAGTTTACCAAGTTTAATGACCAGTGAAAAGAACAAAAGAGAGAAGAACTGAAATTAATTCACCACTCTAAGTTTTAAACACGTACCAGAAATATGGAAAAAAAATTTTAATAGGAAAAAGATCAAGTCCCAAACAAAACCTTGAATTCACGTGTCCCTTTAAGGAAATTATTCCCCTCTAGTATCCGAGGTTGATTTGGAATATGACCTCCCAGTAAATGATCCAATCACCAAGTACGATACTCAAAAACTCCGGTGTCCAGCAACCAGCTCAACGGCAGTAAAGTACCTAAGAATACTAGATTTAGTAAGGTGAAAAAGAATTCCATAAATTCTTTTTTTAAATGAGAGGACATCCCTCAATTATATAAAATAAAAGTATAGTGCGAAAAAGTTTCTTATTGTGCCCTTACCGTAAGGTCACAAACCCTTTGGAAAAAGTCATATCTTTCAGAAAGGTCCGTCACCTTTCATAAAAGCACAAACTTTCCAATTAAAAGTTCACAACTTTTTCATAAAAGTCCCGCAACTGTTCATAAAAGTCATCAACTTTTCATAAAAGTTCGAAACAATTTCATAAAGTCACAACGTTCATAAAGTGCAACATTTCATAAAAGTTCCACAACTCTTCATAAAAGTGGCAACTCTTCATTTTTCATTCACACCTTTTTAAAATCCAACAATCACTCCTTCGCTCCATTTGGATCGGTCTACTCGAGTTTCGCTTAAGGTTCAAGTTAGTGGTAGAAGTTGGTCATCCATCTAGCTCGTCGTTGCCCTAGCTGCTGCTCAAGAAGAGGTAAAAACTTCCCTAACATTTTTCCTTCTATATGTTTTTCAATGAGCTATTGAAAAATGTGAAAATTTGTTGTTGGTTACGAGCTAATTATACATGATAAGTTTTTGATCCCAAGTTCGCTTTTCATCATAATTTTTCTGAAACTAGAATATATATTTCTGTCTTCCCAGATGATTTTTTCCTGTTTAAGTTTGATCCCCCCTGCTATGGATCTTCTTAGGTTTTCTCGTCTGATTATTTTCGTTTCATCTCTTTTTTTTAACTATATTTTTTAGTTGCATAAACTTTATTTTATTGTCGTTTGTCTGAAGTCGCATTCGTGCCTTCATTATGTATTTGGAAAGCGTCGGAGTCCCTTAGGACACTATGCATTTAGTTTTTTAGAGTATGGGTTAATTTTGTCGAAGTGGTGTCCTCTGGGAATATGTTCATGGATCTGTTTTCCGTACCCTTCTTCCGGGGAAAATCTGTCCGCTTCCGAATATCACTTAGTTTGGTCTTTAAAATGGTTATTTTAAAAATCTAAGATCTCAATTTAAGTTTGTTGTGTTATCATGTGATGCAGCCTCTCCACCGTAACAACTTCTTCATCTCTTCTATTCCGAATCGATGTTAGTAAAATGATAAAATCTCTGTATTGGTTTGAATGGTACAGGATTGAATCTTGGCGACTTCACTTGTTATTAATATATTCTTAATGGATATCTCGATCTAGTTTCAACATCATGTCGAATGATTATCATGCGGAGTTTGTCGTTTGTTCATTTCAATATTCAAGCTTAATTATTTTGTTATGCTTTATTCCGAATATAAACTTCAACGTTGCAAGCGTGTTCTTTTGATTTTATTATAATGAAGTCCAGTTCAAATTGTTATTGTAATTTAAGTTCCCTTTATTTTGCTTAGATTATATTCAGTGTAAAAAGATACTTTTTTTTTTTAGTTTCGGCTCGTGTAGAGTTTGATATATTATTTTTTATTTAAAAATTGACTGTCTCTTGTCTCTTGACCCTCATGGCTCGTAACTGCATATTGTTTGGTTTCAAACTATTTTGTTGGTTTTAACTTATCCTAGCTTATTTTAAGATTAGAAGTTGTAATCTATCCATTCTGATGATTTCTTTGCTGCCAAATATGTCGTAGTCGTGATTGATCTAGTTGGATAAAATGTGGGTTTGTCCCTCGTAATTTCAAAGTTCACCAATTTTGAAATATCACCTCTCGTACATTGTAATTTCCAGCATACCGCAATTTTATTTTGCATATCATTTTATTTTGGATTAGATAATACTCCGTTGATTGTTTTGGTTTTGTTGGAATTTGGAAGATTTTTGGGAGCCATTAGTCCCTCGTAACTAGATTCTCACATTTCCCTTTTGGCCGTGGAGGCCTAAATTTCTTTTCTCTCTGGTCAAGCCCTTTAAAAAAGACGAACAGGTCTATGAGTCAAAAACGGAGTGGATCGAAGATCTAAAAGAAGAATTGAGCCAAAAGGCCCATTTTCCTTTTTGTAGAAAACTCCAAAAGACGCCCAATGAGGGGGGGTTCCCTCTCTTTCTGTCCCTTAATACTTTTATGTTTTATTTGGTCGTTAGTTTAAAAGTTAGAAAACTCCAAATCCCCGCGAATGCCATAATATTTTAGTAATATAAAATAAACGAAGGTCAATAGTTTTGAAAATATTTTGTTTTCAATTTTAATAAGTGTCACTTAGATAAAAAAACTAGAAACTTACTTTCAAACAATTTTTCTATACAGTTTTATAAGTTAGTTATTTTTAGCCAATTAAGTATAGTTGTTCGGATAACCGCAAGTAGACGGGGCATCTTAGGTGTATTCAAAACTTTCCTAAGACGTTCATAGGAATTCCCGAACCCCTTTAAAGTTTTCAAAACGATTTTTCTGTTTAAGTCTTTTGAAAACAAATAGTTTTCTTGATTTTTCCTAAAAATTAAGTGGCAATTCTAAAAAGTCGGAAAATTTACAAAATATTATTTTTCAAAAACATCCGTATAAAACAGAAATGGTGACTCCGGTGGGGATGTTTGAGGATTCTAACCTTAAAACTAACGTGTTTTAGTTACGTGAAGTTAATTGTTTATCTGTTTATTTATCGTCTTATTCATTTGTTGCATGCATGGCATATCATAACTCCATCAAATGACAATTATTTTTATTTACCACTTATAGGACGATTATGCGGGTTCGCGGTCGTTCGTTAACCAAATCATTCTTAGGGCACTCTGAAGAATGTAGTTGGCTACTTGAAAGTCATCGGTCGTTAACTGTCCCTTCCCAAGTAGTTCGCTTGGGTTACCTTTTCCGCTATAAATATAATCTACTCCTAGTTAAATTAAGATAGAGCGAAACCCAATCCCAAAAAATAGCGCATTGGCCTAAGACGACCCAACACCTAAGGAGCGTTGGGCCAATTAGAAAGACCGCCTTGAGTCCAAAGAGCGCACGACTCGATAGGACGATCATATTTGCATGTTAAATTTGAAGGATGTATTGCATGTTTAAATGTTTGTTGTATCGTGAGGGGTAGCAATTAACTAGTTGTACGTTTTTGTATATGTCGAGTCAGTTCCTCCATTTCAACATGGTCACCAAGACGCCAGACATTCACCGCTTATGGTGGGACAATCTCAAAGATTATCAAAAGAGAGAAATCTCGGTGCACCTGGGTCACTTACCTTCAATAATGAACATCAAGGTTTGGCCTATGTTTATTGAGATTATCACTCGGTTCTGGGGAGATAAGAAGATGGTTTTTTGATTTTGGAGATGTCGAAATAACACCAATACTAGAGGAAATTAAGGTTTGTCTGGACTCTATCGGGATATGTGGCAAGCGGAAAAATGTCTCGATCATCACATCCTTCTGCCAGATAGGCCAAATAGTGAATAATCAAAGAACATGTTGTTGCTAGTAAATACAAACTTGTTGGAAACCCACGATATACCACCAATGAGATTTTTCAAGAAATGGGGGCACCTATTTAAGACTATTCATGAATGAATTCCACAATCACAGTATCTGGAGGAAAACTCAGACTATCGCTTTCTCAGCATGCCTTTTAGGAACTATGGTGTTCCCTAAACATGAAGGAAAGAAAATCGACACCCGGGTCGTGATGGTAGTAGACGTCATGTTAAGAGGAATTGGTAGAAAAAAAGAAGAAAAAAAGTATTGTAGTTCGGCCATGGTCATCTTAGCCGACATTTATCGATCTTTAAGTTAGTTTAAGAATGAGTTTCCATTTTTTCAAGGTTGAAACATTCTACTTCAATGGTGGATGATTGAGCATCTCCGCAAAAGGGATGGTGCCCAGCCACAAGAGTTGGCCAAACCAAGCCAGACGAGTCCTCTTGATAATTATGAATTCTATCTAAGCGTTTGCAGATTCCCAATTCATACCACTAGGATGGCGAGGTGAGGGAATATTTTAATGATTCTGGAGAAAGGAAATAATACAGTGGATGTTACCAAACTTCAAAGTCCGTAGAGGATAGTAGCAACAGGTGCAAACTTCCCTTTTTAGTCGTTGCTGCATCAGAAGGATTGCGCCCTACGACCCAACAAGAGTGATACGACAATTTGATAGAAAAACAAAAACACAATCACAACCCTGTCCCTAAGGGGATGCTAGCTCTTTGTTGTCGATTAAGTAGGAGTGCAAATAGCTTTTGCTAAGAATCATCCTCAGAAAAGGGCCCGACGGGTCTAAATGAATGGTATGGCTGAAAACAGATATGAAGTTAGTTGTTCGCGAATACAAGACATGGTGCAGAATGATCTGCATGGTGTAAATGAACCAACACCATTCTATGTTGGAGAAATTAAAGACGTCAAACAAGGCTTCAAGATTCCTGCATACCTTTTCCAGCAAGATGAGGACCGAAGGGAGCAAGAATTTCAGCAAAGGGCGAAAGAATATTAGAAAAAAGCAGCAAGAATTTCAGCAAGGAGAAAGAGTAACCCGTGTCCGAGAGTTTAGAAAGTCAGAGGAGTTTTTAGCTGTGACGTCACAAGAAACTAGCCGATACAATGGCCTTTTCTGATGTGTTTGGATGCACCTAGATGAGCAATGACACTCTACAAGTCGTACGAACATCTTATAAAGTTGTGTTCACTGAGCCGTACGTGTTCACAAGCAAGTGCATCATCCGCGAAGAAGTAGAGAAGGCCAAAAAGGAGTCGAGCCATCAACCTTTTAACTCCCTTGCGTGGGATTGTTTTTTATATGTATTCGCATTATATCCCCCTCCCTGAAATTGTACCCCGTTTGATTGAAATTATGTAATGAACGCTATGATTTTTATTGAAGTTTATTTTTCGGATACAACAATTTTTTTTTTAAATGACGCAATACATCCTTCAGACCGCTAGGCCTACCCTTGGCACAAAGGGTCACATGCATGATTAGGACGCAATATGTGTGTATAACTGTGTATGTGTTATGTTGCTATGAATGATGATATCGCAAACCTACTCCTATCCAGAAATTTCCAGAAGAAATATACTGAAGTCACTATCGCAAATGTCCGACCAAAACTTTTTGAGTCTTAAGTTTCTCACTCAAAAGACAAATCTCATCTCCGAATCCTAAAACACTACTCTACTATCTCAGGAAAGGCAAAAATCACTGCTATGGACAAAGGTAAGAATATCAAGATGGAACTCACTGGAGAAGAACTACAAAGAAAGATCGAATGGATCACTCGAGAAATTCAAGAAGTTAAGGAGGAACGGATCAGAGTCGACATGGCCACCGCAATCTACAAAGCTGCAACCGTGACGCTGGATGAGGATCTAACATCATAGATGAAGAGAAATAAATATGTTGAGATGGAGATAGAGGACTTGCGAGAGAAGTTGGACATGCTTCGGTTGAAAGTGCAAGAAAAAAAAGCGAGAGAGGCAAGGATAGAATCGGAGACTGCAGCTCTGTTAGCTAAAATCATGTCACTTGATGAAGAGCTGACAGTGGAAATGGAAGAATTCACCTCCATGAGAGAAAGGATAGCCGCACTGAGGAAGAAGAACAAGTCCTTCCATAGCAACATGATTGATAAACTTCAGAAAATGCGCAAAAAATACCCCATCTACGAGCAAGGATCTAATAGTGGTCCCAATAACGCTCACCCTGAAGCGACTGGGAAGACAACGACAAGGAAATCGTCTACAAACCTCCATTCCATGCATCGCAAGTCAATATTCATTCATCGTGAAAGACCATGCATCGCGAGTCAATGTTCATACATCTAGGAAGACCATGCATTGCGATTCAATATTCATGCATTGCAGAAGATCATGCATCGCAAGTCAATATTCAGGCATCGCGAGTCAATATTCATGCACCGCGAGAAGATTTCATGCCTCGCAGAAAGTTATGCATCGCGAGAATATATTAATACCTCGCGGAATTTATGCATCGCAGGAAGGTTTTATACCCCACAAGAAGTCACTCATCGCGGGAAGATATTCATGCCCCGCAGAAAATCATGCATTGCCAGAGAATGAATCATGCATCTCAAGGGAAACATTTACTCCTCAACATAAACTGCATCTTTGTTTGGAAAGAGTGAATGCCAAGAGAATCATCGAAAACAACGAAGAGAAATGCCAACACTGCATCAGCATTTTACCTATTTTGACATCAAACAAAGAGTTCATCGAAGATTATATTGCAAACATAAGACATAAGTTTTATTTGCCTTACGTCAAACCGATCGAGTTGACGTCAAATGAAGAAGGAGAACAACTAAGTGTCGACACTGTCAAAGACACTATCTCTCATTTAAATTGCATTTTTATGCTAACGAGTTTTATCTCAGTCCTTGTCGAGAGCATCCGAAAGGATGAATTCTCCAAAACATAACCACAGGTGCGGACGACATCAAAAAGGATGCATCACAACATGGAACTTTTTCTTGGCAGCAAACTGGACACAGTCCAAAGAGGAATGTCAACTGTTAGGATGCGAGCAGAGGAGAGAATTCCACCACAATCAAACCACACCCCTATCAGAAGGCATGCGGGTTTTTCCTTTTTCTTTGTCAGTTTTTGTTTTGCATCCGAAAATTTTGGTGTCCGTCGAAAGCAAGTTGTCAATTTGATTGACAATGCACCAAGATCTTTAAAAATTATGTCCATGTAAATTATTATCTATGGATGTGAAGAGCTCCACATTCTTGGCTAATAGGTTGAACACCTCTTTTATCATACTCGACTTAATTTGTCACTTGTCCAGAACCAAAGGTTATCCAGCCGATCGAGTCGAACTACAATCAGCCTGATTCCTGAAGATACAAGGATTTGTAAGTGAGCTCAATGTCAAAAATTTGGCTGTATTCCAACATTTGATCTCAAATCTTACTCCCAAATATTTCGGACCCTTCATAATCCGGTGTCGAGACAACTTTTGAATTCTTTAGAAATCGTGCATCAAACCAAGCGTATCGAACTACAATTGGTCTGAATTCTAATTACCTTTGAGAATAGAGAAAAAAGAAAACCAATTTCCCCGTGGTTGGCCATAACTCCCAACGTCCGTACCAAAATCCCGCTCCTAAAGATAATATGTGGTTGTCGATCAAATGGCCCTTTATGTCATTTATTTTCCTCCAATTTTTCTTGGCATCAATCCAAGTCAAAGAAGGGACAGTTTGTTGACAACCCATTTTGGGTCATCGTGGATATAATTAATTTATCGAGTTTTTAGTTCCCCAACAACGTGAAATATCGATCTATGAAATTTAAAAATATTTGTTATCAGCTTTAGTATATTGGGTTTTAATGTATGAAAATATACACTTTTATATGTTTTTGCATAATTTATTTATTTTAAGAATATTTCGAAAATTGTCTCAAGTTTAGTCTTTACTTAACACTTATTGATTTTGTCGATTTGTATCTGTAGCTTTGAGTCTTAAAGTCTAATTAGGATATTCTTTTATCTTGTCGACGTTCAAAAGCTCTCAATTAATATCAATTTATCTTATTTAATTGGTCGAGTTACTAATGATCTCATTTTGGGCGGGGGACGTTTATTTGGCCATATTTTTCATCTCATGATCGAGTTATCAATTAAAATTTCGCTTCTCCTAATTGTAATTCCTCAACCTCTTTGAGAAACCAAAATTTGGGATCGTTTAAACCAAATTCATTAAATTTAAGCCCATTTATATTCAATATTTCAGCAGTTTTTTTTTCCGGGAAATTTTTTCAAAATGTCAATATTTTAGCATTTTAAAAGGGTCATTAACCACACTGTCAATATTTAGTAACAATGTGTCCATCATTTTAGTTATTATGTATCTTATTAATGTTTTTTATATTTGTTTTTTATTTTCAAGAGATAATATTAATAACAAAGGGAGGAAAAATTAAGGGAGAGAATATTTCAAAAAAAAGTAGCTCCTTAATTTTTCTCATGCAGTTACATTTTCAAATAAAATTTTAATTTTTTTTTCTCTCTCCAAAATTTTACCTTTTCAAATTATTTCATTCCACAATATAATTCCTATTTATAATTTCTTATAGTTTTTTTATATTTTATAATTCATTCCAATAAATATGCCAAATTTATCTATATAAGTTTCACCCCCCCCCCATTACGACATGTCTTTTGTATTTTTATATATTTTTTTCCCTATATAGTTTATTTATTCTTCGAATTCTTTGTATGTATTCATTTCAATATGTATTTTATTTGTATTTCTATTTATTCTAGTTTTTATTTAGAAATTTGTATATAATATATAAAATACAAAAAATTAAGTAATGGATGAAAAAGTGAATCACTATAAAATGGAAAAGAAATAATGAAGAGTTTGGTGGTACTCATTCTTAAATAAAATACATACTAGTTTATATACCTTTAGAATAAATACAAATTAAAAAAACTGTCAAATTCCATAAACAATGCAACATAATTTTTGAATGAATACGACTATTAATTGTACAAATCTATAACTGACTAAAACAGTATTAAAATTCAATATATACTTCCCAATTTAATGAATACAAAAAACATAAACATGAAATACAAAATAAATATAACTGTACTGTGGTCCATTGACCATAACTATCAACACAAAAAAAAAACAGAATACAAAATAAATTCAACTAATAAATACGATTTCAAATTTATGGTACAAATACCATAAACAATAAAAATACAAAAATACTACGGACTAAACAACACAAAACAAATTCAATATATACTTCCAAATTTATGATACAAAAACATCCAAAACTATGAAATATACACAACCAAACCTATAATGTGTTACATTGACATACTAACCACAAAAATAGAACACAAATACAAATTAAAAAAAAAATATACTAAATCAAAATACATTACTAACTATAAACATAATAAATTTCATATATACTTCCAAACGCATTTAACATGAATTTTTTTTGGAACTCTTAAAATTACTAAACAAATTAATAAACATGCAAGACACCGCATAACATCCCCCAAAAAACCTTCTCCACCAAATTTCTTTCGTCAACTTTCATGGTTAATTTAATTTTGTGTGGGATTTTGCACATCGACAGATTCAGGCATTTTTTCCTTTCCCGTCGTATAATCCGCCTTAGATTTTAGAAGCGAACCTATATTTTGTTTTAATTCTTGGGTGAAAAAACAAATTAAATGGCATGAAAAAATCGGAAGAGACTTTGATTATTTTTTCCAATAACTCTAGTAAGCTCTCTTGAAAACTCTATTGAAGAGAGAATATAATGTAGTCTGAAATCCTAAAAAATGTTTTTAAGACCAAACAAACAAAAATAAAAAAAATTAAAAAAAATAACTAAACATCAGTAAGTAATAAATATGAATCTGAGAAAAAAATAATACCCAAAATCCTGTTAATCTCAATCAATTTTGCAACGAATTAAATAGAATATAGAACATTTAAATATATTGGAATCGAAATATGTGAATTGATTTGGAATAAGTTAGATATAGAAATTGAAAAAAACGAAATAAAAAGGAAGAAAAATCTGGGATTTGATTAAGAAGAAATAATAGAAAACAAATTCATAGCTTAAGAAAAAAGAGAGAAAAATTAAAATGACATTAATATCTATCCAGTTTACCCTAACTATAGGAAAATGTGTAATATAAGTGGAGAGAAAAACAAACGGATGTATATGAGAGAGAATATTAATAATATCATAACAATTATTTATTTTTAAAATTAAGACATTTTGACATGTTTACTAATATTATTAACGTTGGATATTATCACTAAATAAGTTAATTTTGTTTGACTAGTTGCTAAATTAATTGTTTTTTTCCTCCTCTTAAATCCCAGCCACCATCATTTCTTTTTATTCAGCCGCCACAATACTTTTCCAAACCCATTTTATCTTCTCTTAAAATCCCAGCCCATTTCTCACCCTTAACCCCGCCCCAAACATGTGTCCTATCCAAAATGCAACCCCATTTGGAGACAAGGTAATGTGCCAGAAGACCCCAACTTTATTCCTTCTCATCGCGATCCTAGACATGCACAATCAGTGCGTGAACAACAACCGAAGTGACTCTCAACATTAAAGCGAAAAGCAAAAATCTCAAGCGCTTCCTTTCTCGCTCATCTTCTTCATGATGCAAGAGAGCGCGTGCCTTATGTATCAGTTCTTCTGGTCATTCTTATGGTTTCTTTGCTGCCAAATGTGTCGTAGTCGTGATTTATCTAGTTGGATAAAATGTGGCTTTGTCCCTCATAATTTCAAAGTTCACCAATTTTGTCATATCACCTCTCGTGCATTGAAATTTTCCAGCATGCCGCAGTTTTCTTTTGCATATCATTTTGTTTCGGATTAGATAATACTCCGTTGATTGTTTGGAGTAGCTGCCTAAGTGCAAACTCCATCTGTTAGTATGCTTCGAGGCCTTCTGTTTTTTTATCGTAAATTCGCCCCCTATTTACAACATGATTTTAAATAGTCACTGTCCCATTTTTGTTGTATTTCTTGATTTTAACCTGCTTGCTTCACCTATTGGAAGGTTGCTGAAGTTATGTTCCATCTGGTGCACCCTTTGGTATCTCTTAAAATTATTATTTTGAGGTATTATTGTTTGAATACTAATCCTTATTTTCTCGTTGCATGTGAAATAGATTTGGGTCCTAATGGACTGCATTCTCGCATTTCCCTTTTGACCGTGGAGGCCTAAATTTCTTTTCTCTCGAGTCAAGCCCTTTAAAACATACGAACAGGTCTCAGAGTCAAAAATGGAGTGGACCAAAGATCTAAAAGAAGAATTGAGCCAAAAGGCCCATTTTCCTTTTTGTAGTTTTATTTTAGTATTTTTTGGGCCTAAGCCCTTATATTGTTTTATTAATATTTTACTAGTTTAGGACAGGTACAGGTGAAGAGGGACAAAGGCCCAAAACAAACGGGTCAAAAAACCAGAAAGCAGGTGGGTCCAAAAACCGGTCCAGGCGGACAGAACCCGGGTTTGGGCCCAAAATATCTCTCTGTCTGTCTTATCACTTATCTTTTTTTATTTGTCATTAGTTTAAAGTTAGAAAACTCCAAATCCCCGTCGAATGCCACAACGTTTTAGTAACATAAAATTAAACTAAGTTCAAATAGTTTTAAAAAGTATTTTTCAATTTATAAGTGTCGCTTAGATAAAAAAACTAAGAAACTTACTTTCAAACAATTTCCAATAAATTTTATAAGTTAGTTATTTTAGCCAAATGAGTTAGTTGTCGGATAACCCGCAATTTAGCGAACATCTTAGGTGTTTTCAAAACCTTCCTAAGACGTTCATAGATATCCCTAAACCCCTTTAAAGTTTTCAAAATGATTTTTCTATTTAAGTCTTTTGAAGAAAAAAAAAACTTTTTCTTGATTTTTCCAAAAAATTAAGTGGCAATTCTAAAAAGTTGGAAAATTTACAAAATGTTATTTTTCCAAAAACATTCGTACAAAACATGTAGTTTAGAGAGTCTAAAAGTACGATAAAGACACCCCAAGGACCACCGGAAGGGTCCTTGAGAAGGACCCCAACATGGGTGGGTAGGCTGCTAAAACAGTCTGCGAAAGTCAAGAATCGGTGGGCTACTGTGCGACGCGCAGCCAACACGGACCCACGACCTCAAATTATTTTTGGGAAATAAAATGTGTGTTGGCCCTGCGATGCGGAGACACTTCCTAGATATCGTAAAAGTCGTATTTTGGGTGTTTTGACTTCACAAATAAACCCATTCAAGTAAGGGGTCTTTTGGGTAATTTAATGGGTGACTATATAATGTATTAGGGTCTGTTTTAGGTCAATTTTATCACTCAAATCAAGTTCCACAAGTTAATATGAAAAATCTCTTTCTCTCTCCCAAAATTCTCTCTTCCTCCAAACCTCCATTGAAGACCATTAGAGCGCCAAGAAGAAGATCAAGCCTTCAAGTATTTCAACCCAATTTCGTGGCTTTCTCATCTATAAGGTATGGTTTCTTTCACTCTTGGGAATCCTTTCCCCAAGAGGTCCTTCAAAAGATGATTTCTAAATCCCCCCAAATAAGGATTTGTCTCTTCATATGGGTCTTCTTTCTAAAATGAAATTGTATATTAATTGTGATGAATAATGATGAATTAATGTTGTTTAAATATGAATTAATGGTTAATTGATTAATACCTATGAATTTTTTCATGACCCATGTCTTTCCCGCAAATCCCTAATTTCTTGGATTAATGAAGGTGAATTGTTGAGGGTGATGAACATGTCACTTGTTTAATTTGATATTAGTTATGTTAATACTTCATGAATTTCCCTATTTGATATGTTGTTTGTGAGTTCTTGGGTATTGAAATATGAAGTCCCATGAAGGGCAATAAGTTATGATCTTTATTCTCCTTTAATCTCAATTATGCAAGGTGAAATCTACTTATGTGATAATGATGCTATAGCTAATTATGTTGTTGTGATGTTGGTGACAAGGATCCCTCATCCTTAACACTAGATCTATGAATTGTCTATGAAGTACGTAATTATGTTATGGTATGATTATTATATGACTGAATGTAGTTTCTCATGATTATGATAATGTGTCTAAAGTGAAAGGATAGTTCTCACTTATGGTCACTTTTGAGTAATTATGATATGATGTTTACATAAGGGTCTAGAATAGACTAATATGAACTTGTATGATGTCATAAGATGATTTCTGAAGGGAATAATTGCTAGCACCGAAAGTACATGTAAATGAGATGGAGGTCTCATGTTAGTACGTCCGGCCTCCCATATGAATTCCTCACGTTAGTAAGTCCGGATTCCTGAATTATGTGTTGTCTCATGAGATGGAAACCCTTACGTTAATAAGTCAAGGTTTCTAAAAGAAATCTTTTGTCCCTTAACTATGTGCCTGCATAGTACTCTAGCTTAGTGGATCCACTTAGATAGCTACATACGAATGGTTGCACCTTAGGCAAGTGTTAACCCTCTCTTTTTGTGTGGGAGTAGAACACCGGATTCCATGTAGCTCACATGGTCTCATGTCGGTTAATACACTTCTTTCCCTAAAGTAAAGTTATGAACAAGTTATGTGAACTTCTATTAGGGTTGTCTTAAAGGTTACTACATAGTGTGAGGGAGGGTATATGACTTCTCTTACACATTGTACATGTGGGATCCCATAGGATGATTCTAGTAGTGTTCTTTTATGATTATGATTATGTTGATAATCTATAACTAGTATTGGTATATGGAGAATGATATATATGAGAATATGTTGCAAGTATGAAATGGGTTGCTTAATGTGGATACTTATCTTTGAATAGGTTTATGGTTCTTTATTCTTGGCAGTGCTCAAGTGTTGCTTGGGTTACTTGTATGTTGCTATGATTACGATGTTCCTTATATGTGTATTGAATTGTTGGTCATTGTGCATAGTTTTGAGTAAATTGTGTCTTTTATCATGCATTAACGATTTTTATGCTTAGGGATCATACTTAGTACATGTGTATTGCACTAACCCATACTCTTCCCTTTTCCCCCAAATATTATAGGTTCGGGCCATTGAGGCATCATTGAGGCTAAAGCAAGAAGGTTTGGACTAGACTCTCCAAGTTTTGGTATGCCCTTTGGTTCGAGGATGTTACCACACACTCGATCTTAGTAGTACTTGTATTGCCTAGTAGACATTCATTTGTTTCCAATTGTTGAAGATATTGATGTAAGCCCTATATGAAAACTATGGATTTGTATAAGGCCTTTGCCTGGATTGTTTGACTTCGTTTAGATGGTTGATATGAGAGAATATCAGACTAAATTCCTATACATTTTTAAGTTGTCTATTACGAGAAGCCTACGTACGCTTCCTATGTAGAGTTCTAAACCCCATTGTTGTATAAGTAAAACTTTTTAATCTTTCAGTGTTTTTGACTTATGATTGCTATGAAGAATGCTAAGAGGCTTGTCTTAGTCCTCTTCGAGGACGAGGACGACGGTAACGACTAGAGTATACTTTGGGTCGTTACATGTGGGATCATGTCTATTGTTGGAAAAACCTACAGTGTGAAATTTGTAAAGGAATGCTCAAAACTTCCTAACACTCGTTGTGCTGGAGTTCTGAAGAAACTCATGAAATAAGAGTATTAGTTGGTTTTTGAATTTGTCAGCAAAGTTCTTCCTCACTCTGAGAATAGGACTATAGCCTCTACAATCGATCTATTCATTATGGATTCATGGTGAAAATTTGAACCTCTAGAGCTTTGTGTCCTCGTGTTTGAGCATGTGTACAAGACTGTGGTTGAACACAAAGGCAAGCATGGCATAGGATGCAAGGATATACTGTGGCTGAACACAAAGGCAAGCATGGCATAGGATGCAAGTATTTCCTTACCAAGGTGTTTATTGCTCCCAATTGCACACGTAAGTTGTACGTGGTCGGGTTGTCTCTTAAAAGAACCAGATTATTGATCTCGAAGGACTTGTCAATTAACTATTTTTACTAAATTATACTAGTTTAATTGTTTATTTAAGAGTGCCAAAAGAAAAGAATGCAAGAATAAAACCAAAAATTTACTTACAATTGAAAAATCCCAGGGCTGCCACATGTATTAAATCTCATGTATCATATTAATGACTTAAAATTAACTTCATTAGTCAAATTACTGGTCTATAGGGCTGACAGTATGATCCGGCACACACCTCTCGTCGCCTACCTCAGTTAGCTATCTAACTACATCATTGAGAGGCGATAAATAGGCTAACTGGCGAGCATTTATATTTCATCATATTTCATAACCTAGCTAGGTGTTCATTTGGGCATCACTCCTGAACACTAATCACCTCAATTTAATGGGTGGACTGAGCTCTCCATATTCTCTTGTCTATCTATTTTCTCCTCGTGTCAATTTAAAGAATAGACACTAGAATGTAGAAGCATAAAATAGTAAAACGGGAATATAGAAGTAACTTGTGTTGATAACCAAAACTCAATTCATAAACCAATAATATTCAACATTCCATTAAGAGTTACATCACCAAAACAAGGGCTTTAACTTCTAAACTATATGAAAATAAAAACAAGAAAATAACCCTAAAAGTATTGACTTTTTCTTCAAAAGTGCCTCCCCTAAATTAAGGTCCTCCTCTTAATTTTAAAACGTCAAATAATTATTTCTATGGACTATTTATAAATGTGCAAACCCTAAATAAATTAATTGAGTCCGAAATTAATTATGAACCAAAACTAAGCGGAAGTAGAATTTCTCGTGAACAGTAGTTGTCCGCAGCTTCAACAATTTGTGCACAAGTCCTTGTTTGACACGTGGCAGCAACTAAGTTCAATTCAATTTGAATTATGCCCATCTTTCCTCTATACATTATCATATTAAATTTATCCATTATGATGTCTGTTTGATTTTCTTCTTCAAACTTTTATCTTTAATTTGTTTTAGCTCCAAATTCCTTTATCTTTTTAAATTAAATCCTATTAAAAAAATACACTATTTAGCACAATCTATAAAATCAATGCTAAAAAGGATGAATATAAATAATAAATATGAGACAAATAATGATTAAAAATATATATTTTTGGTCTCACATCACAACCCCACACTTACACTTTTGCTCGTCCTCGAGCAACATTACAACTCATCTCAAATAAGTCAAAATAGGAATGTCATTAATTTGGTTAATACAAATAATTAGGTCATATACCAATTTTAAGACATGACTTCTCAATCATTATGCAAGACATTCAAATAAATATCAACCATCTGACCTCCTAACCTCAAGGAAAGACTTTAAACTCATCAAATTTAAGCTTGCTCACCTACTCTCATCAAAGAAAGCTAATAAAATCACTTATCCATTATGAAAGAAGTGCCCTCACAAAAAGAAAAAGTTCACACACTCAGTTCAAAAGATTAAATATAGATTAAGGACTTAGCATTAAAGAACAACTCTTACACTCACAAATAAAATTCATATGTATGCACAATGAACCATAGGCTTGCCCATTATGTACATCTCCACTAATTAAGCATGCTCTAATAGAATCAAATAGAAATTTAATAGGTTGTAATGTAGGCTAGGGGACGGGTAGGAAAACTATATATAGTGACTTACACTTCCTTAAGCACTTTGCAATTTAAGACTTCAACATACATTATTTTCTTCTCTTTATTTTCATCCCTCTCATCAATAATTATTTTACAAGTAATTCTCATCATCTCAAAAATGTTTCAATCATTTTTTAAAGTTGTCATTCATAATAGCCACTCTTAACTTACGTATTTTATATGCGTTGAAGTGCATGATGTCCTTGGAAGGACTAGGGCCATAATCAAGGTAAACTTTTTTTTTTTTACATCTCATTCTTTAAAGAGGGCTTTTAAGCACTTTGTAGCTACCATTGATTCCTTTTCCCTAAACCATCCTTTTTTTTTAGCATTGATAATTAGAATAAGTCTATGCAATAATGCTCAAGCAAGCAAGATGCAAAAACTAGGGATTCAACGAATAGTCAAGTGAAAAATATGTCTACCAACAAAAGGTTATAGGCTCAAAAAGTCTAACTAGTGATATACTAACTAAAAAAGGCTAAAAATTACCAGAAGAATCAAAGAAAACCTATTATCATCTCCTAAACAATGCATTACCTTTTATTTCGCTTCAATAACATGTAAGACAAGTTCTAGACTAAGACACAAAACATTGAATAAACAAAATCTCACCACACATGGAACAAGTTCAATCAAGATGTATTAATTACACTTCTAAGAGATAAAGGACCATAAAAAACTCAAAAAAATAAAATAAGTTATATACAAAGTCACAACCATGAGCTTAAGTGTCAAATAATATGTAGTTTTTTTAATCAAGTATTCACAAGAAAGTAATACTCAAAAAATTAAACCTAAATAGCAAGTATCACACCACTCAAAAGGGTCTTTTATTTTCACTCATAAATAAAATAAATTAAAAGTAAACTGATTCGTAAAATAATAAAAGACATTCGGTTCAAAGGGACTATCCACAGGAAAAGAACTGAAAACAAAAGCCAATGATCCCTTCCTAAAAAAATAAAAGACTTAATAAAGCAATAAAAACTAAGAATTTATTCCTCCACCCCACACTTAAAAATATGTTATGTCCCTAAAGCATCAAATTAAATTTAAAACAAGAGTTAGGAAAATTCCCCGAGGTCTTTAGGCCTAGCTAGTAGCATGTCCTCTTTATTTTCATCAAGAGTCTTATGCAGCCCGCACTTAAGCTCCTACATGCTCCTTAGTTTCAAATTTTTGATACTCAGACTTCTCCAAAACCTGTAAAAACAACACAAAAAAAATAATACTAAAATAAATAAAAAGTTACACTATAAATTGGGTTGCCCCCAATAAGAGCTTAATTTAATGTCACGGCACGACACAAACACATTCATCACTTTTATTTCCACATTAAACTTATGAATTTTACCCCTAACTTTGCATCTATTTTTTCTACTCCTCTTGGGGGGCGGGAGTGATATAGAGATAAAAGAACCAAGTAATATATGTGCATCTTGCACTTCTTGGCCCTTAAGTGAGAAATGTTGTTTTGTTTACGTGGACTAAAAAACTTTAGATTGAAGGGGACTTGTTCCTCATCAATACACTCATCCATCAGATAAGATTTTATAGAAAAGTGTTTTGAATGAGATTCAAGTTCCCTCAACTCTAAAGCATCATTATTTACAATATTCTCACTTTTATACTCTTTCTCAACATCGATATTGAGGAATAAAGTATAGTTGAATGGTTGACACTCCATTAGTTTGTCATTATCCAAGATAATTGATAATTGGGATTATTAAACCCTTAATATTTTTGTTCAAGTGAGCCTCTAAGTCATGAATATCTGAGCCAAACTGATATATTTCTTGTCTGAGCTCAACTCTTCCTTGAATCAGTTGTGTTGTCATGTATGTCAGACCATCACGTATAGACTCTTGAAATTTTAGAAGTTGAGTTTATTCTTGTAGCGAAGATTGGCCACTCTCTCTGCTTCTTCATAGATTTCTCTTTGTTGGGATGCAATCTCGAGGCCAGTAATTTCTAATTGAATAGCGTAAAGTGCATCTTCCAGTTTCATGACTAATTGTTGCCCTTCCACACATTCAAATATTTGTTCTGTGATTTTTTAATTAATTTTTTCTAACATGTCCGTACATTCCACAAGTGAATTCACATTGCGCACCTCTTGTTTTGCATTCTCCACTTAATCGCCCCTACCAACATCACAAATAACAGTAGAATCATAACAGGGGTTCGGGAAAAGGGAATAAGTTTTAGGACAACCATTCCAATGAATACACTAACGAACACATATATAACATAAAGAACTTTTATCACTTAACCACGACCTATCCAAATCATCCATATCAATAAGAGTACCAAATTATTCAAAGAAAGAGAAAAAAATACGATTGTTGAAAAAACAAACTAATTAAAAAGTATATAAATAAATAAAAAGAAAAATATAAACTAAATAGTTATAGGTTCTAAGTCCCCGGCAATGGCACAAAAAACTTGTTGCTCCCAATTGCACACGCAAGTGTACTAATCGCTCAAGTAATATAGTGGCTCTTAAAAGAACTAGATTATCAATCCCAAAAGACTTGTAATTTTTACTAATGTAACACCTCTAAAATAACTTAGGTGAATCTAGAGCCTAACATGTTTTTAATGAGGGTATAAGGTCCTAAAATGGTCTATAATGTGGTAATGAGGTAGTGTCTAAAGATTTAGGTAAATTGGAAGTCAAACGTCAAAGGACGTCTATGAAGTTTAGGTGGTGGTATGAAACGCTACCTAGACATTGCACAACTGAGCTTTGAAGATGTTAGTGAGTTAGTCCCTAGGTCTTCTCCAAGACCATTACTTGAATGTCCTTATGTGATGAATGACTCTTAATGAACTAATGAAGTAATGACTTAAGTTGGAAAGCATGTTATTGAATAAGTACCTATCTAGAGTAACTTTAAAAGGATTTTTTAGTTAAAGTGTGAAGGGGACATAAATGATGATCACTTCATGTCTTATCTAGGGAATTCTTAAGAATGACTCTATTTAGGAAGGTTGGTTGATAAAGTAGACATGATCTAATCTTAGGAAGTCTTAAGGATTATCTAGGTAATCTTGAAGAGGGTGTATGAGCATTCTCTTCTAGAATTACTTAAGTAAGTCTTTTGATAACTTTGGCGAGGTGAATGTCATATCATATATTTTATGTGTTTTGTTATGTTGCTTGTGTATATATTTCATTATGGGTAGTCCCAAGGATCATTTAGGTGTGCTTGGAGAGAGTGTATGGTCGGTCTCTCTTTGTCTTACTTAAGTTAGTCTTAGGATAGATTTTTGTGAGAAGGATGCAAGCTAAATAAGTTCACTGTAACATTGGAATTAGTTCATTGTAACAATGACATGATTCACGGTAATGTTCTAAAAATGTGATAAATTGTCTATGTGATATCTTATGTGTTTCTAAGGTGTTAAATGTTGTTATTATTCTTATACTATGATCTTTTAATAAAAAAGAGCATATTTCCATTAAATGTCTGTTATCATGATTTTTATGCATTAAGTCATACTTAGTACATTTGGTTGTACTAATTCCATATCTTTATCTATCTCTAAGGTGATTCATAGGCGAAAGTGCTATTGGCAGCTAAGCTTGGATTATAGGATCTTTCAAGCAAGTTGAAGTATGTCCTCATCTGACTCAGAGTCATAGATGTCTTTAGAGTTTCTTTATTAAAGCATTGTAATAGACATACTAGTACTATATTTCGATTGTATGGGCCATGTCCCAAGTATATTTCGAGTCTAAGATTTGATGACATAAGACTTAGTATTTCCTTTGGTCTATATGAAAGATATTTTGAAAGACTTTTCGAATGTTTGTGAGAAGTTTTAATTTCGCACTACTTATACTTGTGTGTGTGTGTGTGTGTGTGAGAGAGAGAGAGAGAGAGAGAGAGATGCGAAGGGTATGTACAAGATCTCCGCGAGGTCAAGTACGCCGGTTGCACTCCGAGAGTGCCATATCTTCTAGGGTATGCTCTTGGGATGTGGCAACTAAATTATACTAGTCTAGTTATTTATTTAAGAGTGTCAAAAGAAAAGAATGCAAAAATAAAACAATAAATTTACTTACAATGATTGAAAAATCCAAGGGCTGCAACATGTAATGAATCTCATTTAACATATTATTGGCTTAGAATTAACTTCATAGTCAAATAACTGGTTTATAGTCTTATGGTGGACAAACTTGTCCCTTTGCACCTTAAGCTAGCCTTTCCACTCGTGTAATCCTTAAAAGGATCTTTCAATTTTCATGTCTTAAGGTGGACAAGATTTGTTCCTCTGCACCTTAATTTGTCCTTTTCACGAATTTATGTTTAGATGGATTTTTTTGGTGTGTCGTACAAAGTTTATACTCTTGCAGGCCAGGAGTGAAAATAAAAATCGTCATGCCTTAAGGTGGACAATATTTAACCCTATGCACCTTAAGCTGGTCTTTACACGGGTTTATCCTTAAAAGGATCTTTAAATTCCATGTCTTAAGGTGGATAAGATTTGTCCCTTTGCACCTTAAGCTGGTCTTTTCATGGGTTTATCCTTAAAAGGATTTTTAAATTTCCATGTCTTAAGGTCGACAAGATTTTTTTCTTTGCACCTTAAGCTGGGTTTTTCACGGGTTTATACTTAAAATGATCTTTAAATTTCCATGTCTTAAAGTGGACAATATTTTCCCCATTTGCACCTTAAACTGGTCTTTTCATGGAAGCCTCAAGTTGTTGATCTCAAGGCAGGAATGTTCAACACATCCTTAAACACCTCGAGATCAATTCTCGTGTAGTATTCGGGATCTTATAAAGTCGCAAGTTAGTGATCTTCGGACGTTAGACACATCTCTTCACAACTTATGCTGTATTTGGGACCTTGCAAAGCCTTGAGAGTAGTATTTTTTGAAGGCGGGGACGTTAAAAACAATATTTTAGTAAAGCCTCGAGTTAGTGATCTTCAAGACGGGACATTAAATACATCCCGTCACATCTTATGATTAAGCATTCAAAACCTTGTAAAGCCTTGAGAGTACTATTTTTTTAAGGCAGGGACGTAAACACAATATTCTAGTAAAGTCTCAAGTTAGTGATCTTTAAGACGGGGACGTTAAATACATCCCTTCACACCTTATGCGTAAGTATTTGAGACCTTGTAAATCCTTGAGAGTTGTAAACACATTCTTTCACACGTCAAGATCAGAATCTTGTGCAATGAAGCTCTCTACTTTTGTTGGTCTCTGAAAAAAAAAAGACATACATAAAAAAAAGATTACAAAATAAATAAAGAATTAAATAAAATACCTTAGCACGAGAATCTCTATGTTGTGAAGAGGGATTTCACGATCTCTGAATTTGTTCAGAGAATATGGAAACGTGAGACCTATATATAAACTTAAAAATAGGGGGTTTTAACTCCTAGTGAAATAAGAATTAAGACCACAATTAGACTCCTAATAGAATTCAAAAGATGTTATTTGTATAGGGTCGGTGGGGCTAGGCAAACCCACTGGGTTTATTTTGCATGTATTTAACCTTCTTTTTAAAAAGGAAACATAAGTATTATGAAGAAATTAAAATAATATTTTTTCATTAAACAAGCAACAACTCATAATTGTTCCACATTTTATAGAAGATTTTCATTAATTACTTTAAGCTTAGTTTTGAAAGATAAAATATCTCGATAAGACTTGAATTAGGGGCATCTTTAATCATTTAAAATTTATTAAATATAAATTTGGAAAATGATTTTGACTATACTAAATTCATAAATATATTAATTCAAATAAATATTATGGATTAATATAATTGGGATAAATATTTAAGTCCAATAAACATGCAATTAATTAAAGTCTAAATTAATATATTTTGGTTACAACAGATGAACCACATTGTTAAGCCAAATTCCATCTCATTCTAGGGGCCCATCTTGGTGCCACATGGGCAAATGATGTAGCATGCCAAGTCAAACAAGAAGCCAATAGAATCATGACATGTGTCAAAAATGACAAGTTCACTCCATAAAACATATATGCCATGTCACTTAAATCTGATTGGCCGAAGGGAATCATGTCTCAATCACAACTCCTTTATTCTAAAACTATAAATAGGGGTTCTCATAATTCAAAAAAAGGAGAGAAAATTCTAAACAAGAAGCTAGAGAAAATCTGTGGTATAAACGCCATAAAATTCTCTTAAAACTACAAGTTTAAGAATTCAAGCATTTAAGTTCAAGAACGATCAACATCAGGACCATCGTATTCAAGAACAAGCTTGTAGTCCTTTAATTCAATAAAAAGTCAAGATCAAGATAAAGTTCAAGTTTAAGTTCATGTTCATCGGAGAACTAAGAACAAACTTTAAATCCCTTGAATTTATATTTGAAAAGGTGATTTCAGAGGAATCATAGAGATTGTAACACTCGCAATTTGAAATAATAAATACGGTTATATTGGTTATTAGTATTGGGTTATTGGTTTTATAACGGTTTTGATTTTTTTAGTTATCGGTTATTGGTTCTTAACGTTTTAAAGTTTTTTCTTAATGGGTTAACTGATAACCCGATAGTAAATTAAATAATCATATATATACCATTTTGTATATAAAGTCCTCGACTAGGAGTTTAATTTCCTACTTTTATTTTTGATTGTCTCAAACACTTGATTATTCTACAATGTAAAAGTGTTTGCTTTTGAACAAGATGTAACTTGTGAACTCAAGTGCATGGTTTATTTGATTTGTCACCTTGTTTCTAAGTGATTTTCAATGTTTTTTCTTTTGTGTTAAATCTTAATGGTTAAATCGATAACGATTAAAAACTGATAAACCAATAACCGATAAGCCAATATCTTAATGGTTCTATAACGGTTAAACATCTCTACAAACCGATAACCAATAAGCCAACCCGATAAACTTCAAAACCGAACCAAACCAACCGATACACAACCCTAGTTGGGGGGATGGGTGGGGTGGGGTAGGTAGTAGGTGGTTGGGTAAGTGTGGACTAACAAAATGAATATTCAATTATTTTTTTAAATTCAACTTTTAATTTTTCTTGTGGAAAGAGGGCGTGCGACTGTCAGGAGTTGAGCGAGGTAAAAAAATCTAATTTTGAATTGTTTTTCAAAAAGAAAATTTTAAATTGTTAATTTTCTTTTGTTGGTGGATCGGCTAGTTTGAGTGTTGTAACAAAATAGATTGAATTTTTTTAAAATGAGAGGGTAGGAGAACAGAGTGAGGTAAGGAAAAAGTATTATTTGAGGAAAATAAGTTTATTTGAGAAATATTTTCTAAAATATTTAAGTCAATCAAAAATAAGAAAATTAAGAAATATTTTCTAGAATGAGAGATAAAATGAACTAAGTACAAAAGAAAGTAAAGATGATGAAAGAGTAAGGTGAATGAAATAAATTGAGTAAAATAAATAAATAAAAAGTCAAAAGTGGTTTTCCTATTTGGGGGGAAATTAGGTGGTTTTGGAGCCAAGAGCTAAAAGGCTACTTCTGTTACTTCGCAGTGTCATGCCAAATTTGTGCCAAAAGTGTACTGTCCCCAGGTAAGTTGCATTGAAGTTAGTAATAACTATGGGGTAGTATAGTTTGCTTAAATTCTTCTTAACCCCCAACCCTATCTCCCAAATGAGAGACTCTTGATGTTTTACTGATTGCAATGGTTTAAGTTGAAGTCTTGATGTGAAGAGATGGAATATTACGACGAAGAAATTTGACGCAGAACACGTAATTGGAGGATTTTGAGTTGATGAAAAAGAAGAAGATGCTGGGAGGATTCAAGAAGAGACAACATGGAAAATTCTTTGAAAGAAAATGAGGGAACGGGAGGGGGGGGACAGAGTAGATTGAAAGCAATGGGGTCTGGATGGCGGAACTATGTTAAGGACTTTAAGGTTGTATCCCCGATGGTCAGTTCACAAATGATTTGGATCTACATCTCAAAGAATTGTTGATAGTCGATCTTCACCTAGTCTTGTTGGAAATCCACATTCAAGCCCATCTCTTTGACGTAAGCAAAAAAATTTCTCTTCTCTGTTAGGGTTTTGATGCTATTGTATGTCGATTTTCTGTTACTGTCATGCTTTACTGCAGGTATTTTGTCATGATTCCCTTCACTTTAGTTATTCTTTTTCAATTTGCTTTGCTGTGTTTTTCGTTGAGTAGTGGTATATCGTTTGACCAATATTGGGATAAAGTTGCCATACGTGGCAACACTCCATCTTCCCTCACTCCAACACCTCACATCACCTTCAAATCCCCCGTCCCCCAGTCTCACTTATTTACTTAGATTCACTTGTGAGAGTGTAGTGGGGAATTTATATTGTGTATGTTTAATAAGTTTACTAAGGAAATATAATGTGATTGCAGGTCTGTATCCCCCAGGGAAGCAAAAAAGTTTGACCTTCAATGATGTATTGGTTGAAGTCCGCCATGCAGACATTAAAGCTTTATTTGCTTTAGGAAAGGAACAGGTAATTTATCATTTTCTTCTGTCTTAGTTCCATGTAATTTGCGGGTTGGTGTCACGAAGTTTTTTTTGGTCCAAAATACAGTATATAAAGGTAAAAGTTTTAAATGGTGATAGATGTAGGGACATTTACCTAACTTCTGTCACACTTCCAACTCTAGAAAAGGAAAAGGAACTATTGGTTTTCAATTTTTAGTGTTTTGCACGAACAAAACATAGTAATCGTTCTGTTTTTTTCTTTCTTCTCTTTCAGAGGAATTCCAATGTGGGAATGGAAAGGCTTTGCATTTTTTTACAGCAGCAAGCAGTAAAACTAAGGGTGGTTGCAGGTGGACACAGCCAGTACGAATGTGTTAGATGAACAATTCAAAGAAGACCAAGTGAAGGCAATGTCTACCCCAGTTGGTAGTCCTGATGATGAAGTTGTAAATTGGTTGTTTTCCCCACCCTGGAATTTTCAACAATCCCTTGTAGTCACCTTCTATGTGGTCTCATTTTCGCGATGAAGTTCAAAGTTGTTCTGTTGGGTTAGGGGTCTTTTTTCCCTTCCTATGTGGAAACTAAATAACATGCCCAATTTTGGACCAAACCCATTTTTGCCATAGGCCCATCCTTATCGGCAAATATAAGCCTTATTTAGGGGTTTAGTTCAGAGAAAACAGATCAGTTTTTCAGCACCAAAAAAGGAGAGAAAGAGAGATTTCGTTAGGCAAAATTCGATCAAGCCAACTTCAACTTGCGATTTCTGCTTCTTTCTTATCCGATTGAGATATTTGTTTGGACAGCTATTGTCTTTATATCAATCTGTGATTAGGAACTGAAAGAGTTGGATTGGTGGCCACGCCAGCTTCAGTTTTGCTGTTCAGTATGACTAGTAGGTGCGAAAATTGGTTGATTTGTCTCCTTAATTATCTAATTTGGTGTTGCAATCATATTTTGGTTGCTAGTTGTTTAGGCAATGTTTTGTGGCCCAATTTTGAGAGACAATTGTAACTATTGTGTGCTTATAGTGTTAGCTTTTGTCCCAGTGGTTTTTTTACTCTTCACATCGAATGGTTTTTCCACGTAAATCTTGTGTCGTCTTGTGTGATTGGGTTATTTATGTCTTGGTTCTATTTGTTTGGTTGAATTACTGATGCCTCCATACTATTCATATTGCTTGTGGGTTGTTGTATCTCTTGGTTCAATCGAAAAAGGAAAGTATAGACTGGGATTCTCCGCTGTTATCCTCGTCAGCATTCTTGGTAGTGCCTTGTCTTTCCCAAACAAAAGTGGTTACGAGGCATTGGGTATGTTGATTGTCGTTTTTGAAAGATGGAGGCACATATGAGCAAAATGGTATTGGTTTAAATGGTAGTAAACTATCATATTTGGAAGGCAGAGAAAGAGCTTCTATTTGTGCTGAAGATGCATTTACCTGTGTTTGCTTCTAATAAGCATAAGTCTTTGAATGATGAAATATGTGGAATGGGAGATTGCAGGTTTGTGTATATTAGATGAATGGTTGAAGATAATGTTCAGAAATCATATTGTGTAAGAGACGACACATGCCAAATAGTTTGTGGGACAAGCTCGAGACACTAATGCTTCGAAGACTGGGGCAACAACAAGTTGTTTCCTATGACAACAATAAATGGAATGACATGGGTATAAAGGGGCACTCAATTTCTGATATATTAATGATTTGCAGGTGGGTTTGGTTCTTGACCAGCTTGTCCGGAATGGGTGTAAAGTTTGATGTGATGAGGATACAGGGACTTGGTTCTTATACTCTGTCAGGATCTTGGGAAACTCTTCGAGTTCTTGACATAATTCTGCTCCCCCAGTGGTGTAAACCATGGAATATATAGCGATGGTGTCTTTGATAGGCAGAAATGGAGAAGATCTCAAGCCTTATCTTCTTCAGCTTCACCTCGATGTTTTGGTTTACTGAAGATAGGGGGAAGAACAAGTTCCAGAGGTCAGAATCAGGAATATGATAGAGGTAAAAGTAAGAAGCAGGTCAAAGTCTAATACCAAGAATTTACATGTGGACTATTGCCACAAGATGGCATATCATGAAATATTTGTTACAAGCAACAAAGAGCTAGGAGAAACCAAAGAGAGAAGGCGATAATGAAAATCGTGTTGTGCTGTGTTGCTATGATGATCGTCTTGTTTCTGTGATGAATGTATTACTTGTTCGTGATGAGTCTAGTGGTTGTGGATTCTGGTGTTTGCTACTTCATGTCACGCCAAAAGAAGGAAGTTATTTTCTGTTGATTACTCAGGTAATTGGAACGTTGAACAATGGGCAATAATCATGAAGGTGAAGTTATTGGCAGTGGGACAGTTTGTTTGGAAGTTAAAAATGGTTCCAAACAGTCTTAATAATGTCAAGCATGCTTCCAGATGTTCGCTTGACTTGAATTTGATTCCGTGGGAGAATCTTGATGATGAGGGTTTAGTTAAACACTTGGTTTGGCAGTGGAAGCATTAGGAGGTTTGATGTTGCCCGTGGGACAAGTTGTCTAACTTGATGTATTTAAGGGCTCCATTCCAGAAGGACTCAGTAAATTGGTGGAGTTTGATTTTACTTCATCAGAGTTATGGCAAGACGGCTGAGTTCATATTGAGCGAAGAAGGGATTTGATAGTTTGGCTAAGAAAATTCGCTTTTGGAGTGAAACAAGCAAAAGTTTGAAGGAAGAAACAAGAATGTGTTCATTTGCTTAGCCGGTGTGTAAACAGGAAAAAAAAGAGTTTCTTTTCAGAGTCATCCGCCTTCAAAAAGCTGTGATTTGCTGGGGTTGGTACATTCCGATTGTGCTGGTCCTTTAAGGTAAGAATCTCATGGTGGTTGCACTTTACTTTGTGAACTTTAATTGATGATCATTCTCGCGAACTTGGGTATTGCCTTTGAAGTCAAAGGATCAAGTACTCTGATGTGTTCAAGAGTTTTTTCAGGCTTGGGTGAAGACAAACACGGGAAGAATTGAAATGCACCGCTAAATAATGGTGGTGAGTTTATTGGTCCTTTTGATTAGAATTGCAAGAGGAAGACGGATTAGGCACAAAAACTCCTCCAAAGACTCCTCAGTTTTAAATGGTTAGAAGAGAGGATGAACATAACTCTAGTGAGAGGGTCTAGATGTATGCTTCAGATGCCTAAGGCTGTCGTCCTTTTGGAAGAAGCACTTAATACTGCTGCTATGTTATCAAATTTATCTCTGCTGTTGCTTTAGATGGTGATGTCCCTGACAGAGTTTGGACTGGTAAGAATGTTCTTAGATCATCTGAGTTTACTTTGAGGTGTATTGTTTGTAAGCCTTTGTACAGTTCATAGGATGACAAGGTCAAGTTGGATGTTACAAACTAGGCAGTTGATCTCATGGTTTAGGTCAAGTGAATGAATTGGCTATCGTTTCTATGATCTATTGAGAGAAGAAACTTGTTCGAAGCCATGAGTTGTGTTCTTTGAAGACCCAACAATTGCAAGATTTTGCAAAAGCTGACAAAAGGCTGATTTTCAGAGTAAGTAGTGAGAGCTTAGTTGTGTTGATCAGTCCTTTGACTATGCACCGGAAAGAAAATTTTCATAATGATGAAATATCAAGGTGATAATGAAGATTGGAGTGATCATGTTCAGACGGACCGGCATGATGTGTTGATGCTCCAGTGTGCAAGATGATGTGGTGTCCAAACACCAATTATAGATGCTCCAGAGAGTTCTACAAACGATTAGTAGAGAGGGAAGAATTCCTTCATCTCGTTATTCTCCAATGGAGTAGGTACTCTTGACTGACGGGGGAGAAACCAGAGAGTATTGATGAGGCCATGGAAAGTTAAGAAAAAGAAAAGGTGGTGTGATGATATGGAAGATGAGATAAATCTTGCATGATAATCATACCGTTGATGTTGGTTTAAGTACATAAAGACGAAAAGCTGAAAAAACAGGTGGGTTGAGTGTTCGGGGTGAAACATGAAATGGTAATCAGTCCACGGTACAAAGCTAGATTAGTTGTGAAAGGGATGTAATCAAAAAGGGAGTTGATTTTGATGCGATATTCTCTCCAGTTGTGAAGATTGTGTCATCCTTGTGGTGTTTCTAGGTTGGCTGCAGTTCTAGCTTAGAAGTTGAGCAAATGGATGTTAAAACTGCTTTACTCAATGGTGACATTAGATAAGAAATTATATGGAGCAACCAGAAGTTTTGAAAGTCAAGGGTAAAGAGATATGTTTTGCAAATTGAAGGAAGAGCCGTATGGTTTGAAACAAGCTACCAGGGCAGTAGAGTGCGTCGGGTTTAGGGGTCATGAATTGGTTCTGTTATGAGTCAGCAGGGCTTCAAGAAGACTTCTTCAGACATTGGTTTGTGGCAAAAGGTTCTCTGTGGTGAATTTATTATAGTGTGTTGCTTATTTGATGATATGCCTGTGGTTGGTCATAATATTGCAAGATATTCAGAAGTTCTGAAGCAAGAGTTGAGTAAGTCTTTGTATGAAAGACTTTTAGACCAGCAAGGCAGATTCTTGGCCCCTGCAGATTGTCCGTGATAGAAAGGCCAAGAAAAGTGGGTATTATCCACAAGAGAGGAAGTACATTCAGAACAGTACCTTCGCAGAGTCAGCATGACAAAAGCTAGGTTGTCAGTACACCTTTAGCTATGTACTTCAAATATTTGAGCATGAAAAGTGTCCTTCTAGTTGATTGATGAGAAGGAAGATATGAAGAAATTCCTATGCTTCAGCTGTTGGTAGTTTGATGTTGCGCGGTTTGTTACAAGACCAGTATTGCTCACGCTGTTGGAGTTGTAGCCGTTTTTCTTCTAATACGGGAAGAGAAGAGACATTGGAAATGCTGCTGGCAGGGGTATGAGATATCTTTGTGGAACTTCCTAGTATGAGTTTGTGTTGTTTTGGTACAGGGAAAGCATCTTGGGTTATACTGATTCAGAATGGGCTGGTGATGTCATACTTCGCAAGTCTACTTTAGGGAATTGGTACTTTGCAGGGGGAGCGTGTTTTCTGGCAATATAGGTTGCAAAAATTGGTTGCTCTATCTACTACAGAAGCTGAAGCTTATTGCTGTCGTTGAAGCTTGTAAGAATTGCTTTTGGTATAAGAGATTATTGGGGGGGGGGGAACATTGGTTGTGCTCAAGAGGAGGTACGTGTTTATTGGACAGTCAAAGTGAATAAAAAACATCTTGGCAAGAATTATACGTTTCATGGTCGGTTTTAACACATTGAGTAGATACCATTGGATTCGAGATGCGGTGTTGGATTCGAGTGCCTTGAGCTGAAACAGATTCATACAAAGGACTAATGGGTTCCGATTATGATGACTAAAGCTGCCAAGAGGGAAGAAAGTTTTGAAGATTGGTGCATGGTCGCCTGGGATGGCGGTCTCCTCCACATAGTCGCTGAGGGGGGGAAGGAGAATTGTTGGGGTATGGGTCTTTTTCCCTTCATATGTGGATAAATAAAAGCCAATTTGGACCAACCCATTTTTGGCCCATAGGCCCATCTATGAGGCAAAAGAGAAGCTATTGAGGGTCGTATTTTCAGGGAAGAGAAAACAGTCAGTTGTTTTTTCAGCAGCCAAACGAGAGGAGAAAGAGGATTTCGTACTATGGTGTGGCAAAAAATAAAATCAGATCAAAGCCAACTTCAAATTCGAACTTATGCTCGTTTTCTTATCCGATTGAGATGATTTTTGGAGAAGCATATTGTTCTTCATATCAACATCTTTGATTAGGAAATGACCATGAGAGTGGATGTTTGGGGCCGCAGCTCAGTTTTGATGTTGTGAAACAGATAGATGCGAAATGGTGGTGATTGCTCCTTAATTCTCTAGATTTGGTGCAAATATTATTTGTTGTTGGCTCGTTGTCTTGGCACTAGTTTTGTGGCCAATTGGAGGAGGAGAACAATAATATAGTGTAACTCTTGTGAGTATAGTGGAGCTTTGGTTTACCTGGGTTTTTTACTTTCAATCGAAGGGTTTCAACGTTAAATCTTGGGTCTTGTGGTGAGGGTTTATTATTGTCTTGTTAATTTGTTGGTTGAATACTTGACTGCCTTACATCATAGCTGGTGGTGTTGTTTATCTTGGTTCAATCGAAAAGGGAAGTATAGACTTGGGGCTATTATCTCCGCTGTGAGCCTGTTCAGGATCTTGGTAGTGCCCTTGTCTTTACCAACAGTTTGTCATCTTTGCACATCAGCATGTCATGCTTTTCAATCTTCGAACAAATATGGGACAAGCCACTGTTGTGACATAATGGAAGGAGAACCCTTATCGAGCAGAGTCATTGATAACACTCCATAAGGTAGCCATGTCAAAATTGCCTGGAAGCATGATCACAGAATTGGCCGAAAACAATTTATACCAAAGGCTCAAGTTTAAGCAATGTGTACGGCTTTGATTCTGAACCTCTTCCCGAATAAAAATTAGTACATAATGGTGTCATACAGATTCCATAGAGCCTTACTTGAAGAACTGAAGGCACTATGCAGGGGAATACCTCTGGCGTGGAGTGCAGATTATTGTTCTTTGAAAGGATGTATCGGAGTAAACGTTTAACCCAAAATTTCCCCCTCAGACGATGGTTATTATGCAATTTTACCAAATATGGTCTTATTTTGAATTCCTCTCACTAAAGTAAATTCCATTGGCAGGAGCAAGGGAAAAATTCTACAGTCAGTTGACGAAGTTAAGTAAACTTGGTGAAGGAGTATGAATGTCTTCACCAATTCGCTGTACAATTTCTTGGCACGTCTGTTCTTCAAAATCTCTGCTCATAAATTGTGGGTCTCTCTTCGTATATGAATGATGGAGGAATCTAACATTTGTTTAAACCTGCGATCATTGTCATATATGGGGAAAAACATGGTCTAATTTATTCTGTGATTCGACCCGGTGAAACTAGTTGCTATAATTTAGTGACTTCCATGTAAGTTAGTTGAATTGAATGATCATTCCTCTCAGCTTTCTTAGAGAATTGTGGTGTTTTTTTAGGAATAATCCTTAGTCTTCGTTCTTACGGCAATTTGCAGGAAACATGAATCACTTACATATGCTTAGGATAGAAAAGATTTATATTTGTTTTTACGCCTTATTTGGTTTTAGTAACATTTTTGTCCTAATGTTAGTTGTACTCATTTTGTTCTGACAATAATTTCATGTGCTTGATATTTATTTCCTTTTGACCCATTTCCGTTTGTTGTTTGAGTACTCCTATATGGGAGTACTGGAATCTTTGTGCTATCTTCCTTCTAAGTTATTTCAGGTCCACATCTTACTACACTTAACAAATTTATTCAAAAAAAAACAAGGCTACCTTCTATATAGTGGTCATATACGAGTTAGTATATGTACGAAGTCTTAATTGACGAGAGTTAGGCATTTATATATGTAGGTATCTATGTTACAGACTCGGTGTGTTGTCAGATTAAAGGATTTTCCACAGGGAACTCCAGAACTCAGTTTTTCGCAGGAAAGGACCTTTTGCTGAGCATTCACATTAGACAAAGAAGAACACTGAGAGAAAAGATTTGACACTAGCCGTGGATGGATGGACGCTGCAGCAAAGCACTTGTTTTGACGAAATACTAGAAGTGGTGGGACTTCACAAGCCATTCAACATCTCAGCTAATCCAGGGAACACGACGTAATCTTCTGGAACTGAGTGGTTGAAGAACCTGATTGGAAGATGGGCAAGAGTGCTGAAAATGTCTGGACCAAATGTCCTGGATGCAGGCTACGTGAGCTCCAGGAAAGTGAATGCAATTGGAGCGCACGTGAATTAGGGGATTCTGAAGAAGGGAACCTTTCATAAGATATTGGATCATTTCGGATTAGAAGGTGCGGCAAAGCCAGTTCAAAAACCCTAGATGTGTCGCGTTCCTAAAAATAATCATTGATCCAAATACTGTCTAGTAGTAAGTTGTTAAGAGCTATTACAGTACTTGCTTCTTTTTAATTTAAATATTGTATATTTTCCAATTTATAATCATTCTGGTCTCTTGACACCTAAAAATGAACCAACATATATAAAAGAAAAAAGGAAGGCAAGAAGTTTTTTTTTTTTTGAAGAAGTATACAAAAGGAAAATTTCAGAAAGGGTATGTATTTAGATGTGGAGAAGGAATGGAAAACTGTCGCGTACTGCCAACCACAAGCGTATGGTTTAGAATCTATCAGGCATCCTTGAAAAGGGGTAATAATTCAATCCAGTGCAACACTTTATCTCTCGAAGATAATGTGGAACCCATGCATAAGATGAATATAATGCAGAAGCAAAATGTTCTATTCGATGAATCTTGATGTAGCTGATTGTCTTTTGTATTCCTGAAGGAAAAACGATAAGGCCGAATCCCACAATAATCTAATAATTCCTTTTTTTCTGTTTGTAGGTGTTTTTCTAATTCTTGTAAAATATAATTAGCCTTGTTCATAGTTTTAATATTTTACTTTGTTTATATTTATTTTCCAAGAAGAAAATATTGATATGCCCCAACAAACTCGTTTTTTTTGAAATCATGTCAGTATGAATATATTGTGTAAGTGTGTGGAACAAGTGTACACCATATTCAAAAGATGAGAAAAGATTGCTCTTAGTGACCTTAAAAGAAAAGGAATGTAAATAAAATTTTGGGTAATTAGAACTGAAAAAAGGCTCCGAAAAAAAAAACTACTATATTCTAAATAAGGGGACCAAAACGTGTTATACTTAGATGCTTGTCTCTCTTAAATCCCCAAGAAAAGAAAACCTGTTTAAGTTTTAAAGAATCCGCAAAATGGATATCATGTTGAGAGATCAATGACGAATGTTGAGTACCTGGTATTATCAAGATTGTCTCAGATTAAAAAATATATGTTGGAGACATCGACATGAGACAAACGCGGGACGGTCCAAACCCGCCACCATCTATTCTCTCATTTCTGGTTATATTATGCAAAAATAAGTACATTTAAGCAAATTCTATCGAAACCAGGGGGTTTAACTAACTGAAAAAAAAATGTTTTGTTGCTTGGCATGATTGCGCATAATGATGGAGAGAATTTTGGAAAAGCTCAACTGGACATCCTTTAGAGAACCTGAGATTACTTAAGTCTTGACGAAATTTTAGGTGTTGTTGTTATCAAGGCAAATTGATAGGGCCATCACCAATTAAGCTACATTAAACCCCTACAATTTTAAACGATACATGGGGTGGGGATATATGTGAATCATTCACCATCTAGTGGGTTGTTTTAAAGATATTTTATGGTTCCAATAGATGCATCTTCAAGATAGGTCTCATGTGTGCCTCTTATCATCTCGAACTGGCGTTCGCAAATATTGGCCAACAAATAATACCATATAAGACACACAATTTTCAAATTATCTCATTAAGAAATTTTCTTGATAAGCTGCGAGAATCGCAACATATCAACTTTTTTAACGATTAGTGCTTCAATAGGAATAAAAGTTGAAACATCTTGTATCTCATGTTCATACTCAAATGCCTTGCTAAGTACTGATTAAGGCTTACATTGATAGCACAAAAATCCCTTATGAAAAGTAAGTTAATCCCTACTGCTTTGGGGCATGTGCTTATATAACATGCACACATCACTTCTTCATCTCAGATCGACCTAGCAATTTTTAATAAATACTCTCCGTCCACAATTAGTATTTGGTGAGAACCCAAATGTTGTTGAGCTATGAGTTTGGTGGGGGTGATACGCCCGAATCTCCCGCCACCAACGACTAAGCTCCAAGCCCCACCCCACACAACACGCGCCAAACTCTCTCATTAACCGCCCACGGGACCACCCACCCCGACAGTAGAGCCAACAATATCCGGAAACCCGCCCAAGCTCCCTATGTCATTCCCCAACCGCCCCACCACCGCCAACCCACGCAACACAGTCCCCTTAAGCCACTCAACAACCCCACCCCACCAGAAACCCAGCCAAGTTCCTTCAAACGCACCCTCACCTCGTCCTAAATCAAACAGCCACCTCACAATACATCATCTAACAAAATAACACTCGGCCCAACAAGGACCCCGGCTAACGGGCTGATGTAGAGCTGTGCAGGGTGGGAGAAGACTTTGGGAGAGGATGACCTGAGTATTGGGGTCGTCTCGATGGGGGGGGGGTGAGGTTGCCCTGGTATAAGGAGGAGCAAGGCTGTGATCCCGTGAATAGAGGTTTATTATGGGTTGTAATTTTTTTGAACGTTGCTTAATATTTTTTTGTATTATTTCGGTATTTTGGGTTTTTTTTACCGACCGCGGATGGGAGGACGAAAAACCACTCATCCCAAAGACAACAACTAGTGGGTATATGGTACCGGTAGGACAGAATTAAACGTGTGAATGGAGCACAGCATAGAATAAGAAGAAATAGGATGCGGGAGAGAGACCCTCCCCCTCCCTCATCCACCCCTGCACATACACGCATTCTAGCCCCCCCCACCCGACACAATAAACCACACCCACCGCGGACCACGAAGAAGACCGAGCGCCGACAGCCAGTAAAGACCATGTAGTCAATTCCCTGGGAGCCAGGGTACCAATTCCGGAACGATCAATAAACGACCCCAGGCCACGCACCTCACACACCACCCTGATTTGGCGAACGCCCGAGCTTATACGTAAGAACCGGTGGGCGCGAATGAGAGACCGAGGGGCGTGTCCGCGCAAGCAGGTGGAGAAACCCCCGGAAGCGTCACCACACCCCACCATCACAACCCATCTCCACACCCCAACCCCATACCCATCCACTACCCGACGTGTCCACAAGCCATGAAAACCCACCCCCACTCCACTATCACTATCCACCCCGTCTCCCCCACCCCCCCCAAGGACTCCGCTGAAATGCGACCCAGGAAATCCGCGAGCAGACAACGCCGGAACCTCCACAAGAGAAGAACGAAGCTCCTGGGCGCCACCGAAGAGAAACCGAGCCACACACAACCTTCAGCACCCCATCTACTCTGCTCCTACACGCCGCCCTTTTCCCCTCGAAGACATAGCGGCCGTCTAATCTGTGCTTTGTGTGCAGTTCAAACGCGATTGACACTTAGATGGTCCCCCAAAGAAAGTTAGGCTTATATATTGGGTTTGATTCACCTTCCGTGATTATCTACCTTGAGCCAATGACGGGAGATGTATTTACTGCAAGATTTGCAGATTGTCGATTTGATGAAAGAAATTTCCGCAATTAGGGGGAGAGAAAAAGGAACTTAAAAGTGAAATTGCATGGGAAGTTTCATCATTATCTTATTTTGATCCACGTTTTCCATGTGTGAACAAGAGGTCCAGAAGATCATCCATTTGCAAAACATAGCAAATCAAATTGCATACGCATTTACTGATTTAAAAAGGATAACAAAGTCACATATTCCCGCAGTAAATGTGCATATCCGGATTGACATCCCAAAAGGACCATCAACAAGTATCATGGTGTCTGAAACACAAACACGCTTGAAGGGTGGCGGACCATTTGCTTTAAAGGATAAAATCCTAGTAAAAGAAGTATGAAAAATGACACTACAAAAGAATCTCACGAAGACATTCATGATCAGATTAATCCTGATAATCCAGAAGAGATTAGTGAACTCGAGATTCAAGTGAATGAAGCACTTTCAATAAGTTCTACCGCTGATGGGATAAGCTTATATCGATTTAAAATCATAGTTAATAATGTTTTTGCATATAATGTCACACTTAACATTATGCAAGACAATAAGGATCTTGAACCCTTATCTGTCGAAGAATGTCAACGAAGATGTGATTGACCAAAATGGCAAGAGGCAATTCAATTAGAATTGAACTCACTTACTAAACCTGAGGTTTTTGGACCTGTAGTCCAAATCCCAAATGTTGTAATATCGCTTGGCTATAAATGAAATTTTTACGTGAAAGTGAAATGAATTTGTAAGATAAAAGGCACACCTTATTGCGTAAGGATTCTCTCAACGACCCGAACTTTTCGATTTCTCATCAGTTTAGCTGTTCATGAAAATTTTGAAATGCATCTAATGGATATAGTCACATCTTATATTTACGGTACACTTGATAATTAAGTTTATTTAGAAGTTTCAGAAGGACTTAAAATGCGTGAAGCATATAGTTCATAATCTCTGGAAATGTGTTCAATTATATTACAAAAGTCATTATACGACTTAAAACAATCAGGACACATGTGGTATAATCACCTTAGTGAGTACTTGATAAAACAAGGTTATATGAATGAGGTTATTAAGAAAACAACGTTAGAGTTTGTTATTCTTGCAGTTTATGTTGATGAAATTAATCTCATTGGAACTCCAGAAGAGGTCCAAAAATCCAATTGTATATCTAAAGAAAGAATTTGGGATTAAAGATCTTTGAAAGAAAATTTTTTGTCTTGGTCTACAAACTGAATATTTAACAGACGAGGTCTTCATCCATCAATTTGCGTATACTAAGAAAATCTTGAAATGATTATTCATGGACAAAACACATCCTTTAAGTACTCCAATGGTTGTACGATCATTTGAAGCGAGTAAAGATCCATTCTGACCTCAAGAAGAGAATGATGAACCTCTTGATCCTGAAGTACCTTATCTTAGTGCAATTGATACACTTATGTATCTTGCTAATGCTACGAGAACTGAAATAAAAATTTCTGTTAATTTATTAGCAAGATATAGTTCTTCCCCTACACGAAGACATCAGAATGGATTTAAACATATATAGCAATATCTAAAGGGACTAATAATATGGGTCTATTTTATACTAACAAAGATAGTACGGATCCTGTTGGTCATGCGGATGCATGTTATTTATCTGACCACAGAAAGCTCGATCTCGGACAAGTTATTGTTCACATACGGAGGTACTGCTATATAATGACGATCTACGAAGCATTTCATTGTCACTATTTCTTCAAATCATGCTGAGATAATAATCGTTCATGAAACAAGTAGAGAATGTGTATGGTTGAGATTAGTGATACATTTTTCACCGAAATTATTCTTTACACATGATCTCTAGAATAATGATGATTTTGATATACAAAAAATTCGTTCAAGTGATAATCCAACAAATTTATTCAACAAATCTTTACTAGCCTCAACTCTTGAGAAGATGGTGCAAAAGATAAGAATGCGAAAAATTAAGCAATATCTGAATCATGGTCTTTATCAGGGGGAGTAAAATACGTGTTGCACTCTTTTTTCCTTAGTCTAGATTTCGTCCCACTGAGTTTTACTAGATAGGTTTTTAATGAAGCATCAAGTAAAACGTATTTTGAATGTTTATGTATATTTATTTTCAACTTTTCATTTACATAACATCCAAGAGGGAGTGTTGTAAACAATGACCATTACCACGTGGATTCCACCAAATAAGTGACTTTCATCACTTGTTATGGTGCAAGACAAATATGCATGCCATGTGGAATCCAACTAACATCTCTTTCTTTTTTCTTCTGTCATTTTATTTCTCTTTCATTCTTGTCTTTTCTTAAAACATTTTCTCACTCTCTCTTTTTAAATTTCAACAATTTAAATGCTTAACGGTGTTTGGAATATTAACATTTAATTTTTAGAAATATATGGACATCATTAATAAAATAAATAAATTTAAATTATACTTGTAATGATTTTGAATTCAATACATTATACATATTATATTTATTTTTCAATGCACATTGTAAATATATAACTAAAATATTTTTTATACAAATGTATATTTTTTAACACGCACCATTAATAGGAGAGAAAAAAATAACAATTGTAATACATTTGAATTCAATATATAATACATATTATAGGCATGTTTCAATGCACGTTTTGAATTTATAACTAAAATATTTTTAATACAATAATATATTTTAGTATTGTTAATATGAGAAAAATATAAAGGGATAATGCACAACTACCCCTCAATCTATGCCCGAAATCTCAGAGACACACTTATAATATACTAAGGTCCTATCATCCCCCTGAACTTATTTAATTAATATTTTTCTAACCCTTTTTGGCCTACGTGGCACTATCTTGTGGGCCCAATGCAAGTTGACTTTCTTTTCAAGCTAGTGCCACGTAGGCAAAAAAAGGGGTAGAAAATTACTTATAAAATAAGCTCAGGGGGGGGGGGGGTGGTAATAGGACCTTAGTATAGTATAAGTGTGTCTCTGGGATTTCGGGAATAGGTTGAGGGGTTACTTGTGCATTTTCCCAAAAATAAACAATAGTTATAATACATTTTGAATTCAATATATTATAGAGAAAATACATAAAGTGACACCTGAAGTTATTTCGAATTTAGAAAAAAAAGATACCTTAACTATGCTAGCATCTTGTTACACCCCTAAACAATTACGAACATATATTATTACATCATTTTCCAGTAATTCTAAATTTTAAATGACAAGTGTTATCACACACCAATCATTGTGTGAAACGTGTTAATTTAGTTTGAAATATAATTTTTTGTTTCATTTTAATTTTTTTAAATTTCTCTCTCTTACTATTTGACTTACTTTGATTTCATTTAAAATATTTCTTCATCTTCCACCCCTACTTTCATCTTCCATGACCTACCTGCAAATTAACACCACATTGCATGCATACTGGAACTAAAGGTTTGTGCCAAAAATCTTTCAAATTTTTTTGAAGTCATTCAACTTCTTTCCCGCTATGTAGAGTAAAAAACTCTGATTTCATAGTAAGCGAGCCACACATTTCTGTTTGAAAGATTTCCAAGAGTTTGCTTCTCCACCAAGGGTAAATACATACCCGCTCGTGAATTTTACTTCATTCGACCCGGTAATTCAATTTGCATCATTATATTCTTTCAATATTATTAAATATTAGTTATAATGAAAAACAATAGTATTAAGTATGTTTTAAATACTTAAAAACTCTTTTCATTGTCATCCAATGAGTTTGATTGAGATTACTTGTGAACTGACTCAGTTTACTAATAGTGCTACACTATATCTGGTCGTGTACACACTTCCTGATATATATAGATCATACTTATCAATACTCTAGCATAATTCAATTATGAGTCACCTTTGACTTACTTTTTTGAGTTACAAAGATAACATTATTAGGAGTCGTGACAATATTGAAATTCAATACTTGGAACTTGCCAAGTAGATTTTTAATCACGCAGTAAAATTCAATATCTTCATATCGAATTTTAATTCTAGCATATGCTTAGTAGACATTTATATCCCATAAGGTATCTTTATGATCAAATGTCATCAACATAAAATAAAAAGAATGACCATTGTGATTGGAGTGTATTCATGTAAAAAAAACATTAAATCACATTCATTCATCTTGAATTCTTGTACCAACATAGTTTGGTCAATATCACATGTCATTATTTGGGCTCATGTTTTTAGTCCACAAAGTGACTTAACAAGTTACATACTTTCTTTTCTTTACCATGAACTATAAATCCCTCATGCTGTTCCATGTAAATTGCTTTTTCCAGTTTTTCATTTTTTTTAAAAATATTTTCATATCCATTTTGACGAATTTGAAGGTCATATACTGCAACTAGCGCAACTAACGTCAAAATTAATGTAATCCTAGTTAGTGGCAATTTTTTGTTATCAAAATAATCAAGGCTTTTTTATTGTCTAAAGCATGTGACAACAAGTTTTGCTTTGTATTTGTCAATAGTTAACGTATCATCAACTTTCTTTTTCTTTTGTAGACTCACTTTGAACCCGAAGGTTTATTTCTTGGAGGAAGATCAACCAACTCTCAAGTGTGGTTGCTCAATATTGAATCTATCCTACTATTGACAACCTCTTTCAAAAAATAATGAGTCTATATAAGACAAATCTTCTTTGACTATATGAACTCATTTTCAAGTAGAAATGTCACAAAATCAAATCCACAGGAAGTAATTTGTCCATTGACATTTAATACGCCTTTGAATCTCTTTATTACGCACATTCTCCTTTGGTTCTTTGCAAGATCGTTTAGAACCCTTACTTGATCATCTTTGACGGTCGATATGAACCTAATATGTTATACTTTACTCATTGTAGCAGATCCAATTGAACATACAATCCACAATCATAGTCCTATTTTGACCAGTTTGGAAATAGTTCCCTCATTCTCATTTCTCATATGAAATAGATTGAATTGGAATTGTTAGATCTACTTTCAAAGGTATTATTGATTGTCTATAATGTATGGAGCGACAAACAATTTTCTATCAGGATAAATTAAGCCTGTGGAACAAAACACCTTTGTGTTTCATTTTAGTAACCAAATAAATTTTTTATTTGTTACTCTCTTTATCGACAAACTTTTCTTGTTCTCTTTGCTATAATGATAGAAGCCCCCACAAATTTTTGGCAAAATCTGACACTTACATAGGACATTCAACATTCTTCAAAGTTCATTTTTTTTTTCAATCAAAATTTCATTAGATTGAGGTGGAGTATTTTGCAGAGTAGTAATTTGAGGGCTTATGTGTTTTTCTCTTGCTTCATCCTTATTATTCAGCAAAGAAGCATAATAATATATAGGCAATTTCAATTAAATTTATGAAACACTTTTCCCACCACGGGATGATGGGTGACTCGATATAAAAAAATGTCAGTGTTGTAAATCAATGCTAGGGGGATAAAATTGTTTTTGAAACAACACATACTTGGACATTCGATTTATTGCACTGGGGATTTTAAGGACAACTTCTAAATGATCAGTTTTGAAAGGTTTTGTAATTGACATGTCCTAATGTTTTGTCACAAAACATTTGATCAAATTAAGAACAAACAAAAATACTTGGTTTGAAAAACCTTCAGCGACACGGTAACAATTTCCTACACAATCTTTTGTTCTTTATTTTGTTAAACTTTTTCAAATACAAAGATTATTTGGAGTCCACACCTTGCCAAATGTCTGTTGAGAAGAAATTTCAATAACATTCAATTTTATAGAATTAGCCAGAAAATATTCTCTTAGGTCCAATAAGACATAGACCCAAATATTTGTTTTCCAACACAAACATAACTGATCACTTGTATTAATGTTCATGTCTATTAAATAGACATATCATTTATGAAAAAATCACAAGATTTTACGTGATATTTTCATCAAAGAAACAATTCTTTTGAAAGCGTAATATACTTTGGTGGTTTTTGATAATATTAATATCAATAATAGTAAAGAAAGACTCAACAAACGACCACATATCAAAATATCTCAAAAAATTGGTGTGTATAACATTATACAAGAATGTCATTAAATTTTATTATCTTGTACTTAATTCAAATTAGATCGTAAATCTAGTTTTGTCTCGATCAAACGAGGTAGAAAGAACCACACATTTTAAATATGTTCCAAAAATATTTTTAAGTATTTAAAAATTATTCCACATGTTGTTTTTCCAGGCTTTCAACTTGATACCTCAAAATAACGGGACCAACGCGAAACCTTATTTTGGAGATTTATCCATAGAAACACCCATTGCAAGCACAAAAATTCAATGATTATGAAATAGTTTTTTTTTCCCTTTTATCACAACTAGATAGACCACCTTAATATTAGAATACTAACAAAAAATATTCATCTTTAGATAACTTGTTTCAATTTAATGATGAAGTTTTATATTTTTCTAACATCGTTAACCAAATGAAACCTTGAATCTAATGATAGTTTTTATATTCTTGAATCAGTTTCACATCATAAAAGTAGTAAAACCAGAAATGTTTCAATCTCTAGAAACTCAAATACAACATGTTTTAGCAACGATGAAGATTATCTTTTTTCAAAAATCATTTTGCCTTTTATATTCCTACGAAGATTTTTTACTCTCAAGTAGAATATTCATTCAAACAGAGCATTTACAAATTGGTGAAGTTACCTATATTCTTCAAAGCAATGCACAATCTGATTTGTTCGTGAAAGTTCTTATGATTCTTCAAACCAAAGAGTAAAAAAAATCAGAAGATTTAGTCTCCAAAAGTCGAACAGAAATCCAATTTTATAGGGAGTAGAGAAACGACAAAGTCTACCCCTCTAAACATAATTCATTAGTAATAATAAACATATATTATGAGCTCATCACATAATGACACATCTATCCTAACATTTATAAAGAATCTCTTAACTTATAAAGAATAGAAAAAAAAATATCATGGGAATAAGAAGATTTAAGGGTGAATGGCTTAAACAAAAAAAATTGCCAATGGGGAGAAAAACTAAAAATAATCTACCCATCTAAGGGAGACTACTACAAAAATATATTCAAAAAATATATTAAGTTAGTACTGGTAATTCAATTCCAAAATCTCTTTTATTCATATGATAAAATAATTTCACTTTTTCATTTAGGCTTCCCAATTAAAAGAAAACATAAAATAGAAGTGATTCCTTACCACAGAAAAACCATCAATATTAAATTTCTTTAGTTTGTTGTCACCTGTTTCAGATTAGAAACCAGAAATAATAAAAGTTGAAAATAAAAACACAAGGAAACTATCCGCAGTCCATGGAACCCACTATGTGGTCCTTAAAGAAATTAATCCCCTCAAGTACCGCGGTTGCAAATTATTTCTCCAAAGATAAAACCAGGTAACCCATTAAGAATAATAGTAACCTCAAAACTTCAATATTCAACGAACTCAAAATAACATCACAAATTAACACAGACATGATCAATGATTTTGTTTTGGAAGAAATGTATGCAAAAGAAGAAAATAATTCAATATAGAAAAATGCGAGGAAAACCTCTCTATGTATAAACCAACCAAAAGTAAAGGTTGGAACTCTTTTGAAAAACAAACCTTTCAAATGGTCACACAGCTCGCAAGTCATACTCCTCAGGAGAGTCACAATGATCATTTCGTGTTCAACTTTTAAAAATCCAACCACTAACTTCCAAATGCAATATGTTTACATTTTAGCAGTTACAACCCAATTTTATTCCTTTTATTTGATAGAGCTAGTCTCAACTGTGTAACTAATTGACGTTGTCTAGATAGTGAAGAATACGTCTACCAGTAAAAATAACAATTATCCGGTACTTTAAATTCTTAGATCATCGTTGTTGTTAAGAATAAGACGACGAAGATAATGAGTATGTTATCAGTAACAAAACTGTTTTCTTTATTTCTGTCAGGTTCTTTTTATTGCATTGAAGTGTAATAAGTTGCATTGAAATTGGTGATTTGGAGCCAACAAGCAAAGGCTACTTCTGTATTGCAGTGTCATGCCAAATTCATGCCAAAAAGTTGATTTAAATTCTTCTTAACCCAACCCCCATCTCTCAAATGAGGATTCTTGACTTCTCTTACTGACTACTATTATTAAAGTTGAAGTCTTGATTGTAAAGACTAGGAAATATCGAGAAGAAAAGGAAAATTGATTGAGGATTGTGGGTGATGAAAAAAGATAGACTGAGAGGATTCAAGAAGAGGACATGGAAAAATTCTGGAAAAAAAAATGGGGGGGGAGGGAGGGAACGAGTATTTTTGAAGCGATTGGGTATGAAAGGTGGCAAGGGGACGGGTTGGTGAGGGGACTGGGGGGAAAGGACGGGGATGGGGCGGTTGAAGGGAATTTGGAAAAGATTGTGGGGGGGGGGGGGGCATAAATAGTCCATCCCGTCCCACATATATAAGGATGGTGTCGGATTTGGTTAGGGGGAAGGGGACGATGGAAGGGAACGGGGATTTTTTTATTTTTAAATATTATTTAATCTGGATTGAAATTATAGTTTTTAGCTAATAAATTTAACTTTAACTTTTAACATTTCAATTTCAAGATGCAATTTTCGAATTTCAAGCGTCAGGTTTCAAACTTATAGTTCAACTTTAAGTTTTAAATTCCAAATTTAAGAATTTTAAATTTGTATTTAAATATTGTTAAGAAGTAAACTGGAAATTTCAAAATATAAGTTACAAGTCTAAATCAATTTTTTTAAGTTAGTTTAGTACTTAGTATAATTTAATGTATATATTAAAATTAAAAATGCAAGCACAATAATTGTATAAAAAAGGAATAAAACCTTCCAATTATCAATTAGAACTTTAGAGTAGTTACAATTAACAAATATTATGGAGTAACTATCTAAGCAACCACCCTTCTAGGAAGGGTTGTGTTTCAATAAGTCTCATACGTAAAATTATATTTGTTACAGATATTACATAGTAATTAATATTACGCAACCAACCTTCTAAGTAGGTTTGTTTCAATTAGTTCTCGTATGGAATCTAAAGGATATTTATTTACTCATTTAAAAATCAATTTTAATTGTTTCATCAATAATGGTGATATCATCGCGGGTTGGAAAACTTGCTAGAAATCTGTGACTCTAATTATCATCAGTGCATCAATTTGCGTTTTGATCTCCACTGCCTTGTTTGGAACTAACTTCTGGAATTATTATTCCTCTATCTGCATTGACCCAATCTCTAAATAAAACTGTTGTTCAAACTGTCTTCCGCCAATGAATGTCTATGATCAACCAATTGAAACCTTGCCGCACTGAAAGCAGCCTCTGATGCAATAGATGAAGCTTGAATAACTAGAAACATCACGACACCATATTGCTCAAAGTTGGAATTGCAACGCTTCGCCTACTCCACCCATCCTAATAAATCTTCATTGCACCTTTGATTTCCAATGCGTCTTAAAAATTGATAAAGAAATCTTCAAAACCATACGGTTAGTAGAATAAGACCAAGAACACCTCGCCTATAAGTTAAAATTCGAAAACTTCAAACTAAATTCAGGATTAGAAACTTGACCAACTTCTCTTGAATATTTTCCGTAGATCTATATTTCATAAAACATTTTTATTGTTATTTTATGCAACTACACGTATTTCACAATTTGAAAATTTCTTCCTGGTAAAATTTCTAAAGTCTACACACCTCGGTTAATTTATATCAAGATGAAGTAAAGTAGCAGTTAAATAAAATTTGACGAAAGGAAAAAAATTTTTAAAACAATTTCAATCATACCTTCAATGCAACTCTAAATTTATATTTTTTTTTTTTATATTAGAAAATAAATTGTTAAGAGCACAAAATATTTATTAATACTGAGAAATAGTAGGAAATAAATTCAGAAAACATGGTTGTAGCATCATAAAAAAGTCTTTAAAATTGTATAGTCTAGTTTCTTCCCAATCTTCATCACATTCTATTTAATGGGATCTGCATATGAGCATCTAAACACCATTTGTGTGGGTTATAATTTGTCCAAGCAACTGAAAACCAATTCGTAAAAACAATTCCACCTGTTTTAATAGTCTTGGATTGTCTAGGAGACAATTCACACAGTAAACAACGCTATGAATATTCCTATTTATAGCAGCATGTTAGATGAAAAAATCCATGGCAACGCACATATTCAATTTTATGCAACCACAATCAAATAATTAAATACCCATTTGTACAAATAAATTTAGATATGCATGCAACACATGTAACATGAAAAGCTTATTATTTCAATTGACATAATCTAACTTTACATTTTAAACAGGCGTTTGTATTATTAGATGCATTAAGCTACTGTGGAAGACACTACTAAAAACCATTGATAAACTAAAACACTTAAAATATTGGACGTTAATATGCTACCGATTTTTTCTCTTATTACATAGTTCTATAACTTAATATGCTTTTTGAAAATTACAATTATGATTCAATCCAATGAGCTATAATAGTTAAAAATAATCATTTTTCACTAAAACGGTGAACCCATGTCGCAGTTATAGACATCTACTATCGTAATATGCTTAATATACAGCGAAAGAAGCAGAAAGAAGAAAGGAAAGCGAAAGAGAATTGACAATGTTTACCTTGAAATTCAAAAACATCAGATTAACATATTTATTGAAAAAGCTCTAAAATTCGAATTATAAGTTTGTTGAATATATCATAAAATCGGGATTGAAGGGAAAACAATAGGCAAACCACAAACAGAAAACCAGTTTAGCTAATTTCGCGATCTAATTCCTTTTATATTTACCATTGTGTTAGTGGGACAAACGGGGTTAGAGGATCTAATGTTCCTTGAAACATGTTAGAAGCCCCTACCGATGCATTACCGGTAATAGCAAATTCATCAATTTGAATTCAGTTGTTCTATTGGCTAATGCTTTAGCTCTGTATATTGAAATCAAAACACAACATAAGAATGTCTATTTAATCCCCCGTCCCACCTTGACCCCCAACCTTGTTTATGTTAGGTTGCTACACTTATTCACAAAATAGCAACACTATTTTCTTTATCGAAAGTTATAAAATTGCCACACATAGAAAGTTTTAGGGCGGTTGATTATTCACCTTCTTCCTTGTGGGAGGTAGGTATAAAGGGATGGACGTCCACAATTTTGCTCCGTTGAATTTATAATGTCATTTGGAACTGCGTGTGAGTAGTGTATCTCTAAATCATCTTCTCCCAAATCAGCTTTCTACTTCTCACCTGAATTTTCATCAACATTAGGATTAATATTACCATTAAACGTCGTTTCTAAAACTTCGTGATCGAGTTGAACATTTGGAAGATTAATATCAGAAGTGTATCATCAACATAAGTAGAATCATTTCGGTTAATCTAACTACAGACGTTGATTTAGATTGAAGTCCACCACACCTTATTATCTTTTTTTCTTTACTATTTTTTACAAAATTAAATATTTTAACAATTCCACTTCTTTAGTAGTCTCTTGTTCTTTCTTTTTCTTACCGGTATTTTGTTTTGCTAGAACTCTTACTTAATTATATATAAAGGGTGATATAAAAATAATAATAAAACACAAAAAATAAAGGACGAAAACTAAAAATCAATATTATGAAACGAATGGTACCAAACGTCTGCGGTTAATAGAAGTCGTTTAAACCGATTCTTGTTGTAGTTTGTTGTAACTTGTAATTTAAACCTCAACCAATACTTTGATAAACAAAATATGAATAAGATATAATATATATATAGGATTATTGTATATTTTATTTGATTAATATATAATATAATATATAGTCATATATTATATGATTGTAATATATGATATTTTTATATATGAGATTATATATATATATCTATCTATATATATATATATATATATAATATATATTATATATATATATATATATATATATTATATGAAAAATTAGAATTGAAAGTGAAATATATGGATTATAATAATATGATAATTAAAATGGAATAGAATTAAAAACTTAAGATTAACACTAGGTGAGAGTTGAGAGGATATAGAAAATAGATGAGAGAAATGAGAAATAGATGATTTTTAAGAATTGTAAACGATAGAGAGGTATATTTATAATATAAAAATAGGGGTTTTTAAATTGTAATTATTATAACTTGAGGGTTAGATTATTAAGTTTAAAAGTAGGGGGTGGCTAGGGATGGAAGAGGAAATGAAAACCCTCTGGTCCCCTCATCCCCCTCCCTTTTAAACCCCCTAAAACATACGGGACCGGGTCAGGCGGGACATGGGTTGAGCCGGACGCGGGCCGGGGTGGGATGACCCGGTCCCCCTGCTAGCCCTAGGTCTAAATGGCAGAACTGATGTTGAGACTTTCAAGGCTTGTGTCCCCATTGTCAGGCACATTGATTTGGATCCTTACATTCAATGAATTGCTGATGGTGATCTTTCACCTATTATCACTGGAAAGCCTATTCAAGCCATCTCCTTGAGGTAAGCAAAAACATTCTCTCTTTTTTTTGGGGTGATGTTTCTTGTCTATCGATTTCTGTTACTGTCATGCTTTCTGTGGTATTCTGTCGTGATCTCTTCACTTCAGTTATTCTTTTTCAATTTTCTTTGATGTGTTTTTCCTTGAGTTGATGGTCTATCTATCGGAGGGATAAGGTCTGTGTACACTGTATTCTACCTAGATTCCACTTGCGAGCATATCTTGTTATATTTTTAAAGAGGAAATATAATGGTTGATTTGCAGTTCTGGTACTACTCAAGGGAATCCAAAGTTTGTGCCTTTCAATGATGAATTGATGGATTCCACCATGCAGACATTCAAGACTTCTTTTGCCTTTAGGAACAGGTAAACTGTCATTTTGTTCTGTCTTATTTCTCATATAATTTAGACCTACACTTGGCTTAATGTAATAGTTTTGTTTTTTTTTCTTTAAGAGAATTTCCAACAGGGAATGGGGAAGGTTTGCACATTTTACCAGTAGCAAGCCAATTTAAAAGAAAGGTGGTTATGGCGCTGGAAGCTGGATTGGAAAGTTACTACTCATGGTATAGAACAGTGGCGGATCAAGGATTTTAAAGGTGTGGGGTGCTCCACTTCCTTAACATAAACTTTGTTAGCAATCACAAACGGTTAAATGGATACTAATCAAACTCTTTAATAAAAAAGTAAATGTATTACTAAAATCAAACTCTTTAATAAAAAATTAAAAAACACAGATCAATATGATCAAGTATAAAAAAATAACCTCTGCTTACAAGTCACAATGACCTACTACTAATTGATTCAAGTCAAATTTGCTCGACGACTGTATATGTCGACAACGATAAATATTGATCATACTTACATTTGCAATATCTACGTGTTTAGGGACCGAAATAAGCAGGTGTAAACGTGAAAGGTTAGCAACGCAAACCTCAAAAGACACGCGTAAGAAGACCAACGAGAAATATACCAAAAGACACAGATTTAACGTGGTTCGGTAACGACCTACGTCCACAAAGGAGATGAGCAATTACACTATAAATATGAGGAGTACAAACTAAGAGAGAAACAAACTCAACCATTCACTCGGAATACAATGAGAGGTTCCACAAAGTGATAACGTATATCAACTTGGACCCATAAATTATCTCCCTCTAACCAAAACTCTCAAAGCCTTAAGACTTTACATTGGAATGTGATTAAGTAGAAGGAACATGCCTCTATTTATAAAGTCCTAAACTTTTCCTACCAGAGAAAAAGAATAGTACATCCAAAACCTTTTCCTTAAAGAAAACTATTTATGGTAAGAAAATTTAGGGCAATAAAATCCAACATTACGCTCTACATAGAAACTCAAAACAGCCATTCAAAAAGCATCACCAATACTATTACAGAGTTCATTTTTATTGTACTACATGATGAGAAAGCCTCATTCCACAGATTCAGCAGTATAGTAGCAACGGAAAGAATGAGAGTCAACTTGATAAGCAAATAAACAAGTGGCCACGTTGATGTAGAATATGACTGATCAATACTTTAGCAAGATCACTAATTCCTTCAAGTGAAGAACCTCTCGTCAGACCACGAGCTACACTAAAAATCTATCCAGCTGAAAAACTGAGATCCCGAAGCTTGTTACTGTCAAACTCATTTAAGAATTAAGACTTAAGAGTAGCATTCCATAAGCAATTGTAAATCTTAAAACGTGTAATTTCCCCCAAACTCTTCTTTTTCATTAAACTAAACGTATAATCAATCATCAAATTTTATTACCTTACTTTGTTATTCTGATTTTGAAAAAGAAAAAGTTGAAGTTTGTTGTTGGGCAGTTACGCTGACGTTTTTCTCTTTGAAACAAGAAGAAAGAAAGAAGACGAATTAATGACTTCGTAGTTTGCTAAGAGAAATAATTCCCATAAAAGTGGGTTGGTAGTGCCAAAGGTTTTAATAGATAGGAAAAGTTAAAAATAAAAAAAGAAAGAAAATTTTATTTTGTATGTAATAAACTAATTAAGAATAGAAAAGTCAAAACAAGTAAAGAATAGGAAAGTCAAAACAAGTACAAAAAATTGGGAGTTAAATAAGCTCTTAATTAAATTGAAAAAGGAAAAATCGGAATAAAAAAAAGTCGTAAAATTCGTTGGAATTAATTTATTTTTTTAAAAAAAGAAGAGTTAAATAAGCCCTTAATTAGAAAAAGGACTTTTTTTATATAAAAAAAAAACAGGTGTAAAATTCGCCGGAATTTTTTTTAAAAAGAAATGCTACCGGCGGGATTCGAACCCTCACCAGTGGCTTCGTGCGCCTCTTACTGCAGAGGCTTAAACAAAATCACCCACGACTGCTTTGCTCTATGGGGGTGGCTCATTAAATTATAATAACAGTAGTATCATATTTTCTATATATTATATAATACATATATTATATACAAAAAATTTCGGAACTTATGGGTGCTCGAGCACCCGCGTCTGCTACTAGGCCGGCCCTGTTATAGAAATGCAACAATACAAGAAGACAATGAAGGCAGGTCTGATCCCAATTTGTAGTCCTGATGAAAGTATATTTTGGTCCTGATTTTTCAACAATCTTTATACTGTCACCTTCTGTCTGGTCTTCATTTTCGCGATGAAGAGTAAGTTTTTCGTCTGCAATTTGCACATAGCATGTCCAAGCTTAAAAAATTTCAACAAGTATGGGAAGCACTTGTTGTTGACATAGGGGGGAGTCTTATCGAGCCAAGTCCACTGTCGGCTATAAGCTTGGCCAATGTCAAAATTGTTGAAGCCTTGATCCAGAAACTGGCTGATAATTTATAGCAAATGCTCAAGTTAAGCAATTGGTACGGGCTTGATTCCTGAACTCTACCGAATATAAAAAGTACATTATGGTATTTCATGACAGGTTCCATGGAGCTTACTTGGAAGAAAGAGAAACTGAGGCAACTATGACAGGAGAATTACCTTACTGAGTGCAGATTATGGTCTTCTCGAGGCATGGGTCGGAGGACAGGTTAACCAAAAATTCCCCCCTGAGATGGTTACTTATGCAGTGTTACCAAATACTGGATATTTTGAATTCCTCCCACTCGAGGAAAGCTACGTGAACTACAAGAGAATGAATACAATCACAACACTTGAACTACGGATTGTGAAGAGGGGAACCTTTCATAAGATATTGGATCATTTCGTTGGTTTAGGAGGCGCGGTGAGCCAGTTCAAAACCCCTAGATGTGTTAGTCCCAAAAATAGCTCATTGATCAAAATACTGTCTAGTAATGTTCTTAAGATCTATTCCAGTACTGCTTTTTAAAAAAAAATTATGTATGCATCTTTCCAAATTTATATCCCTGCTGGGATTTCTTATCTTAATAGTGTAATATATCTATGGTTTTTTTACTAATATCTATATATGGAGAGCAAATTCCTAAAACGTGGCGAGCAGAAAGCTTTTTGTTTATTTCTATATTATATTTGTAATAGTAGGTGTGAATTTGGTTATCTGTAAACAAAATTAATACCATTTGAAAATAAATAGTTTAGATAGAATTTAATATGGCTATGTATCGACATGAACTATATAAATAATACACTATTTATGTAGACTACATCAATTTCTATATGTGATTACACTCACTGAGTGGTGCAACTCCCTGAGCTAGGGATGGAAATAAAGCAATCAATAAGATACAAAGCTAGCTACGATTCATCACAAGAGGCCAGAAAAACTAGCAGCAGCTGCTGCAGAACAAAACCCTAGGTCACCTACTATTGTGGGGTCGACGACTTGATAGAGAAACCAATAGTTGAAAAAATAACAGGATTCTACAGCAGAGATTGTTACTGGATGATATTATTTAATAGGCTTTGTAGCCTTATATAGGTTTACATGTTATGAAATCATATTCCCATTAAACCACTAATGTTATTCCACTAAACCATTTCTCCTAAACAGTATGAACACAATTATGCAATACTAGACAATAGGAAAACTATCATGAGTTAAAAGAAAAAAACTATCAACTGAAAGCTAAAATATAGTCATAATGTAGACTTAGTCAAACTCAATAATAGGGGCTGATGATGTACAACATTTAACACCCCCTTTCGACATCAACTCCGGTCTTAACCATGCCTAGTTTTTGACATAAACTTTCAACTTATGGACAACTTAAACCCATTCGTGAACACATCTGCAATTTGTTTTCTCAGTTTAATATCTCCAAGTCAATCTCTTCCTTGCAACACTTTTTCCCTAATGAAGCGGTTGTTTTCCAGTGCTTCTTTCCTAGAAAGAAAGACAGGATTTTCAACCAGTAAGCAAATCGCTGACTGATTGTCCAGTACATAGGTGACGAGTAGCCCACTAGTTGGTGTAACATCCTTCATCAATTGGCCAATAAGGCCACGTACTTTCTTGAGCCTGCACTGGTGCTGCCCTATACTCTGCTTATGTTGTTGACACAACCCAGTTGGTTCCCTTTTGCTATCATCACTCCGATAATTGGCTCCAGCTCCGGAGCTTAACCATAGCAGTTGTTGATGGGTGTATTATGATCCCCTGCATTGCATCTTCACCGTTTTTGTACAAAGACCTGAATCATGTACCTTTCGCTATCTTAGTATTCCCCTCCCGAACCCCTCTTATGGTGCTTTCTTTGGACTGTGCATGTAGCCACTGATCACATACAACTGTATAGAAATATCAGAGCGCTTGAGTTAAATAAATCATACTATCCACCACTTGTCGATAACCTTGTCACATATGCTAGTCTTTTCCTGCATTGCACACATCTTGCATTTGGCTCCAAATGATGTTGAATGGTTTGCAAGTACAACTTCCAAACCTCTTCAACAGATCGTTAGAATATCTTTTCTATGCAACAAATTCCGTCGTCATACCATCACCTCCACGCCAAAGAAAATGGTTAAGTTGTCCAGTTCCTTCATCATGAAGCGAACTGACATTTCTTCTTTGTTAGAAGAATTTCTGGCGTCCCAGATCCTCTTAGTATTAGATCATCCGCATATAATAGAACAATAGCTAGTTTCTTTCTAAAAAACTTTCACAACAAGCTGTAATCGTTCGGTGGTCTACAAAATAGCAACTATTAGTAAGAAATTGAGAAATCTACATAACCATCCCTTGGTGCTTGCTTAAAACCCATATAGCGCTGTTTTGAGGCTTACATAATGCTCATATGAGCTTGACTCTGAAATCCCATTATTTGTACACTGTGAATCTCCCGACCAACTCTCTGTGCAAAAAGTCATCTTACATCCATCCCATCTGCCCATGGTCCAATTTTAGTGTATCAAGTGCAATTATGATCCATACTGAAATAAGCGTAGCCACTCTGGACTAAATGTCTCATCATGACTAGTCCAGTATTGCTGAGAAAAGCCCCGGGCTATAAGACGAGCTTTGTGCCTTTCATTGACCATTGTATGACGTTTTAACAATCTTTGAAATCCTTTCAAGAAAATAGTTTGACATCTCTTGTTCACCACGAGCTCCCAATTTGATTTTAGTTCTAGCGCATTAATCTCCTCCTTCGTACATTAATCCACTTAGGATATTGAATGCTTCCTCCTCAAATCCCGGTTCTTTTTCATAGTCGTCTTCTACTATGCAGCATTGGGCATACTTTGGATTAAGCTTTCTGATCTGTTACCTGTAAAGAGAACGGGGGGTGTTTTTTTTCACTTAGTTCGTCACTTCATGCTTCACTTGTTTGTTTGACTACCACTAGTTTGCCAAGGATTTTAAGCCACAAGACCTTCTTCAGCAATATCTTCATTAGCTCCTTCAGCTTCCTCTAACTCAGTTGGACATGAACGAGGTCCAATACATCGTGAGAACAGTTGACTATAGGTCAACAGGTCTCCTCTATGAAGACCACCATGAAGCCCTCCTCAACCATCACATTCCTAGAAGAGTACATTTCCTTGCTTGGGTCATAACAACATCACCCTTTTCGTTGACTATCATACACTATAAAATACACCTAACAACCTTTTTGTCCATCTTGCTACATAAATGGTTAGGTATAAAGACATAGCTAACATCAGCTTCAAAACTCAATACTAATTGAGTGTTTCCATATTCCATAACTTTCTCAAAAGGTAAAATAAACTTAACCTTTGTTGAGAATTCTATTTACGCCCAAAGCGGCGTTATATCTTCCGCCCAAATTGTCCCGAAATATTTTTTGCGTGAAGCAAGCTCCCAACAGATTTTTCTGCTAGGTAATCTATTATTTCGTTCGACTTACTCCATTTTTGTTGCGGTGTATTTGAAATGTAGTTGACGACATATTTGATACTTATGAATTAACTCTAACTAATGTCTTGGCCTTATCTTTTGACTCCTCATATGGCAACCAATGTGCTTTACCATACTGGCAACCCTCACATATAACATATCCTTACTGAGAGTTTTGGAAGACCCTTCAACATTGACTTTTCCATCATGACACTTAGTTATAGTAGCTAACGTAGCTCACCCGCATATGCCATAATTCTGCAGTTTTATTCTTCCTTAGCTTTCTATATAGTGCTCTGTCGACATTACATAGACGAATTGCACAATTCATCTTGTTCGACATTACATTAATGGCTTTTTTAATCTCAAGATCATATATATTCCTTACATCTTGCTACAACAGAATAAAATGCACCTTAGATGTTAGTTTGCTACTAAAAGACTATTTTCTTCATACCTTACTGATTAAGCTATCGTAAACATTTTGAAGCACCATCATCAGTACTACTATTTGGTGACACTACCACCTTCTCAATATGATCATCGATAATTTTGTATCATCAGTGTGTCACCACCGGTCACGACTTCCCCTTATACTTGTTAGATTTTGCCACCTTCGCGTGTCGCCAGTTTGTGGTTTGAGCCCCCTGACACCACTCCAATAATTCCTCATAATCAATATTTTTAGAGGTTTTAACTATCAAAGCTAACTCCTCTTCTGGCAGTCCAGAAATGCTTTCCCTCTTGTTTGCATCAAAGAATGTTTCAGCAGCCATCATCCTTCACTCTGTTCATTTGAACTAGAAGTGCTGCAACTGCTCTCAACGACCTTTTTTATTGAACTAGCAAACTTGGATTTATTAGGCCCTTCTTTCATAGTGATACAATTCCTTCAAACCTCTTGTTTTTGCCCCATAGTTTCCTTAAGCTCCTCTGCGTTTGTTGAGAAGATTGATTCAATCCTCACCTTTTTGTGAAACTCCGCCCATTTTCTTAGCCATGGATTCGTGCCAGCAATGCAATCTCAAACTCAACAAGTGATGTTTGACTATGCCAACCTGTACTGCATATACAGTTTTGTACTTTAGATCTCAAACCCTGGAATAATATTCTGTCTGCTGTTTCCGCTAATTGGAGTTGTTGTTCAATTCTAAAATTGCACGCATATCGACTTCACTTTGTGAAATCATGTGCAATGCGCATATCAATTTTTGAGCCTATCGATAATAAATCACTTTTAAAATTTTGTAGTCGTGTTTTGTTCTTTCTTTGAAAAGAGTGCATCCAGCGTGTCCAAGCTTCCTTGGTGTCGCAGCACTCTCGTGTATGTTGTCCTCAAATCTTCTTTATGTGTCTTGAGAAACAATCATCTTTTCCTGCTTTTAAATATCCTTTTCTCTATGCGTCATTTGGTTGCCTCTTCCCTAGTTTGACTTCACATCCATTGACAACCCCAAAAATCTGACCTTCCATTGGAATTCATACATGTCATCCATTTTGTGTAATTATGAGGTTTCGAGTTCTTAACTCCACCTAGGTCTTTAATCATCATACGCAAAGAGGTGTGGCTTATTAATCTTTCTCTCCTTTATCTCTGATACAAATGATGAAGAACTTGATAGAGATACCACATAGTTTGAAAAAGGAATAACAGAAGAATACAAGATAACCAAATTCTGTTGTGAGATTGTTCTGAATTAGATATTCAATTATCATGGTAGCCATTATATAGGTTTATTGTTATGGAATAATATTCCCCACTAACCATAATGTCATTCCATACTAATCACTCCCTAAACAGTTAGAATACTTCTGCACTACTACACATAGAAAACATCACGAGGTAAAGGAAAACAACTACCAACTCAAAGCTGAAATATCGAGCCATATTGCAAAACTAGATCAACTAATAATAGGGTTGATGATGTACACTTTAACAATTGATGGCTTAACAAGAATGGAAATCTGGGAATTGTTACTTCAACCATAGCAGAAATGTGTTCCAATTTACTTGCAAATGGTTATGTTTTCGCTAAAGAAAAAAACTAAATTGTAACCATTGACGTTTTGAAGCTCGTCTAGTTGCTCGCGGGTTTCTCTCAAAACTATGGATTAGTATGAGAGCATGCGTTTAGTTCGGTGGCGAAAGATGGTGACAGTAAGGTAACTATTTCTCAATTTTGCTTTCAAAGGTTGGAATTATTGGCAGCTCGATGTAACGAATCATTTTTTTATGGAGAGTTGGATCAACAAGTATTTATGGAGCAAGACCTTTTTTGTTTTGTTTTTTTTCTCTAAGCAATTTCCCCATTTCCGAGTCATGTTGTCTTTTGAACAAAGCTCTATAACGGCCTAAATCAACACCACAGCTTTGTAATTTTTGAATACCTAATCTTTTTTGGTTTTAAGAGTTTTCTTGTGTTGGCACCGTTTTAGTCTACAATGGTCTGCACATGGAGTATTTAAGGAAATTCAAATGTAGAATTCTTCAGCTTATAAATTAGTTATTTTTAATTCTATCCAGCATTGTTTTTGTAGTAGATTATTACAGCTTTTAGTTATTCATTTTCCTATTTCTAAGTGCACAGTTGTTGCATTAATGAGGTTAATTCCTCCACTCATTCATTTAGTTTGTAGTAGCGCAGTAGCCAATTATTTTCCTTGTGTTTCAGTGTATTAAGGTATTTGAATTCAGTGACGTTAAGCAAAAAGTAATCAATTTTTTTGAGTACTTCAAACTCAAGAGATCTCAGGTTTCGCTCTTAACGAACCATCACAATGATGTAGTAAAAAAAACTTTATCTCTATTTTATCTTGCGCATCTCATAAAGCTTGATATCATAGACGGGGGTTAGGGAGACCAAATCACACCTAACTACAGAATTAGGTAATTTGCCAAGACGTGCACCCCATATTAAGCCAGACATAATCAACAAATGCTCGCAATGCACTCACCACAAGAATTTAGTTAATCTACGGATGTTTCTGATTCCACATAACATCTCAAAGCAAATCGTCGTTGGAAGGGGGAAAATGGAGTCTTGGAAGGGTCACAATCAAAGCTAAGAAGTTTCATCATCCTCGACACCAAAACTCGAATTTCCCATGATTTAATGGCCCCAGAGGACCCTTTGGGAAGGGTTGAGAACACTTCTTTCGACCACTAATATGAACAAACTCTGGAAGAAAAAAAATTAAATTCTTCTTTAATTGAAGGGCAAGTCAACTTTGGTGTTTGTAATTACATACAAGATCGACCTCAATGTCTTGGGGATGACTTCAAACCTCATTATAATCTTTTTGGGCCACCAATCATAAGTTCAAAAATTTGGAGAAATTGGCTAATTACGCCGATCAGGATAGTGGGCCATTACCAAAATCATTTGACAGTAATTTGAGGTCTGGTACAGTTAACGCAATCACAAAATGAACTCTATAATATCGGTCTTACTTACTGATTATATCAAATCGAGGTTGAGTTACTAATTCCAATCCAGATTTGGCTACAGCATGAGTTTATCCGACTATATGAACGCAAGGAACCATCCATTTGGTTTGCAAGTGTTAATAGCTTGCAAATTAAAAAACACAAATTCGACCTCAATATGTCAGTTTTATGAAGAAACTGGCCAGATCTGAACTGGATGAGGAGAGCTTGAGGGACTCTCGTTTCAACTTGTCGATGAACCATTCACTAAGAGGTCATCATTGGGCAGAAGTTATTTTGGATGTGAACTTTATAGCGTTTTGGCGTGAGGGAGTACAAAAAAAAGATTCATAGTGAAGCCAAATATAAGTTGATTCAAGGATGAAAGACAGTCCTTTGACGGGGGATGCTATAAGTTTGACAACTAGTTGGAATTTTGATTTCATTTGGCTATCATAAGGCCAGAATAATGTTATTCAGTTGGGATTGTTTCTCAGTTAATGCATAGTCCAACAACTTTCTCATTTAAACGCAACAAAAGGATTTTGGGATATGTGAAGGGATTTCTTAGGTCCAGATGGACTTTGGTACGAGTTTCAACTTTTTGATTTGGATAGATTTTTACTGATGGCTCCAAATTTTTGGGGGGGAAGGTGATTCAAATGATCATCTGTCGCTCGCTTCACGTTCGTTTTTAGTATAGGTCAACAGTGGTGTCGTCTTGGTGCGCCGAAGCAAGATATTGTTCTTTGTCTACTACCGAATCTAAATATATTGCAGAAACCATGGCTGCATAAGAGTGTATTTGGTTGCAAAGATTAATCAAAGCTATGTCCCGGCAAAGTAGAGTATGTTCTGCAAATCAGTGTGTCAACGGAAGTGCCACAACTTGACATCAAATCCCCCATTTTGTCTGCGCAAACGAAGCCTATTGAGATCCTGCAACATTTTTTTTCGTGCGAAAAGTTCCTAAGTGAGAGATTGAACTGACATGTTTGCACCCACACTCAGTTGCTGATATTTTCACCAATGCTTTGAAGAATCTCAGTTTTCAATAGTTTGAGATTCTTTGGGGATTTGTTGATCGTGATGCTTTTCACTAGGGAGTGAAAACTCAGTGCAACTTTATTCAGTGCGGATCCAGGATTTTAAAGGTTTAGGTGCTCACTTCGGTTCAACATCAACTTTTAGTCATCACAAACAGTAAATGTATCAAAGTAATTAAATAGATACGGATTAGATGAGTGGAGTGAGTCCCTCACTACTGACCTCAAACTCTTTAATAAAAAAATTAAATGTCGACTAACTCAAATTCTGTAATAAAAAATAAAAAATAAAGAAAGTCAATATTATCATTATAAAACATAACGAACTCTACTTACATCACAATGACCTACTACTAATTGGTCAAGCATCATTGTGCTCGCGACTTTTCATATTTTGAAAACGAAAATAATTGGCATCTTAATACATTTGCAAATATTTTACGGCTCTTCTAAAAACTAAACAACCATTCAAAAATTTATCCGCCATCCTATTAAGGATTCTTTTTAATGTACTCTGGATGATAAAGCTCGGTCCACAGAATCAGTACGCAACGGCAAAGAATGAAGTCAACTTATAACAATAAAACAATGGGCCACTTTTTTTTTTAGATCCGTACTTGATCATACTTTAGGCAGATCACTAATGCCTTCAAGTTGAAAACCTCGTCGTCAGAACCACGACATAAACTTAAATCTATCAAAGCTGAAAACTAAGATCCCCGAAGCTTGTTACTCGTCCACTCTTTAAGATATGAACTTAAAGTACCATCCATAAGCAATGTAAATCTTAAAACTTAATTTCCCCCAAAAAAAAAAAAATTTCATTACTAACGCTATCAAGCATCACACTTTATGACCTTACTTTTGTATTCGATTTTGAAAAAGAAAAGATGGTTACGTTTGTTGTTGGGCCAGTTACCTGACGGTGTTTCTCTTTAAACACGAAGAAGAAGAAGAATGAATGACTTCATAGTTTGTAAGAGAAATATCCCCCATACAAGTGGGCAGTGCAAAAGTTTAAGCATAGGAAAAGATAAATATAAAAAGAAAGAAAAATTATGCTACCTAAATTAATTACGTAATAGGAAAATCTCAAAACCCGTAAAATAGGGAAAAGTCAAACAATACAAAATTGGGAGTTAAATAGCCTTTAATTAAAAAAGTAAAACTTAGAATAAAAAATCGTAAAATTCGTGGAATTAATTTTTTTAAAAAAATAAGAGTTATTAATCCCTTTACTTAGAAAAAGAATTTTTTTATATAAAAACAAAAACAGTAAAATTCGCTGGAAAAAAATTTAAAAAAAAAAAAATCTACTGGCGGGATTCGCACCCTTGCCATGGCTTTCGCGCTCCTCTTATTGTAAGGCTTAAACCACTAACCCCAACGCTTTTGCTCCGTACTGGGTGCTCATTTAAATTATAATAACATATGTATCATTTTTTCTATATATAATATAATATATATAGATATATATATATATATCTCATATATATAATATAAAAATTTGGTAAATCAATGGGTGTGGCTTACTGGGTCCCCTCTGAACTTATTGTTTTCCTTTGTTTACTGGCATTTAACCAAGTCAACAGCTTAGCAGTGGCCTGAAAGTTAGGAACTTTCGAGTTTGTTGAGTGGAATAAAAACACTATAAGTTAAGGAGTTATAATTAGAAGTCGAAGTCCGTTAATATAGGTTGTATCTCATTTTATCCTGTATTCATTATATTTTTGCTATCAAGAATAGATTTCATTGTTTCAAACTAACCCTACAAGGCACTGACACCCTTGCCCCTTTTAAGGCGCAAATGTGAGACTGGGCCTTCAAGGCTATACATTTATGAGCCTTGTAATGCTCATGGGAATTTGCTCCTTTTTTCAAAAAGCTAACTGTAACACCGTTAAAAAAAATTGTTGCTCTTTTGTATCATCACTACTTGAACTCCCCTTTGGAATTTGTAAAAGTTTGTTGCCCTGTGGTTTCGGACTGCTCGCACCAAGCAAACTCCATTTTCTCTGACCCAACTCCATCCTGAATCACAACCAAAACCACCCTTTCTTCGACGAAATGTAGCACCCCCCCAAAAACCCCACCAGGAGCAACCTCCAAAAGTCAAGCAACCAGAGCCCTTCCCCTTTCCCTTACAGAACACTTCAACGATTTTTTGGCCCTTTTTTCGTTTTGCAGATTTCACAGTTTATCCAAGCTGACCCCATCTCCGACGAAACCACTTGTATTTTGGTGAGTAAAAAGTTCTAGCCACGAAACCTCCGAAGAAACTATTGGGATATTTCCCATGTTCCAGCCAAAGGCCCATGGCCTAATCCTACTTGGAAAAGGATGAAATATCTCTTTTATTTGGTTTCCAATTCTATAAGGAAAAGGATGGGAATTTAATCCTATTTGTACGTTGTTTTTTTGCTTTGTAAGGAAAAGTACAACTCTATATAATCGAGGATTGGTCTTTGAGATAATAATCATTAATCATTGATATGTCTTTGAAAGACATAAACATAAGAGGTTTTTGAAGAGCTTTCACAAGAGAACAGAGAGAAGGAAAAGGGTTATTTTGTTTTGCGTCTTTTCTTTCTTTCTCCGACCAACAAACGTTTTTCCAATTAACTACTCTTCGATCGTCGGGCTAAATTTGGATTACTGAGTGTCCCTGACATCTTGGTGATTGCTTTGAACATGGAGAGCGGATTCAAAGTCAGCAGATCCTATTTTTAGGTGCTTGAAACATAAGGTGGGTTTGGGTGGTATTTCTTCTATTTATCTTGTGTTGGTGTAGCTATTGTTTTTCTCTTTTAGCACTGTTGTGTAGAACTTAGAAAGAATAGAATGTGTACCCTCTTAGTGGTATAGAAGCAATTCGTATCTTGTCGATCCCGTGTGGTTACTTTCTGTTTGAAAGGGTATTCTACTTAAACTTGGTGTTCTTTATTGTTAGATTTTTGTTTCATATTTTCGTCACCCCAAGTGGTACCAGAGAGCTAAGGTTGATCTATATGGAGAAAGATATAAAATGATTTCTAAACGGACGAAACTACAACATAATGGAAAATCAAGATGAACGATCTATTGTTTTGTGACGAAGATGCGATTTCCGGTTTTTTCTTTCTTTCCTGCTCATACACACGAAATTGACCGATGAAAATTGGGAATATTGAGCACCAACAGTATGTGCATATATAATACAATGATTGAAGATAAAGTTTCTCAACCAATATTGTGAAGGAGACACATACTTGAACTTGTGGAGAAGTTGAAGACGCTTTATACTTTAAACGCTCAAAACTAGCAATAACAAGTTGTTTCTTGTTAAAACAATTGATGACCTTTAATACAAGGAGGAAAGTCTTATTTTGAGCTATAAATAATTTTCAGGTATTCTTGCTTAGCTCTCAAGGGAATCGGTTGTTAATTTTCTTGATGAATACAAGGACTTTGGCTTCTTAACACTACAAAATTCTTGGAAAACCTTCGGGGTTTCTTAACAAATTCTTCCACTGGTGGGAACGATGACTATGTAATATGCAACGAGTGTGGCGTTGAATGAAGAGGTTAGAAGAAAATCTCAAGACACATCTTCACATTCAGATGTTTATATACAGAAGATCCGGGAGACCTAAGACAATAAAGTCCGAGGCATTAGAGTAAAAACAGAAGGCAAGTCAAAATTCAAGAATCCAATATATGTTATCATGTTGAAAAGAAAGGACATGTTAAAGATTTGCCAAACAATTTGAAGCATAATCTTAAAGAGGGAAAAGGGCACAAAACAATTGAAAATAATGTTGTTGTTGTGTCAAAAAGATGACTTTTCCTCGTGTGTGATAAATACGTCACAATTTTGTATCAAGATACAGAGTTGGATAGTAGATTCTAGCGCCCCACACATGGCAACAAGAAAAAGTTTCTATCTTAGAGTTGTGATCTGAGGTGTAAAGATTGTGGTAATGCTGGTTGAGCTTAGGTGTTGGTGTGGCACTGTTTGTTTGAAAACCAATACTGGTTTAACGTTGGTCCTTTCCGAATGTAAGCATGCTCCAAACATTTGGAGAAATTTTGATCTGGTAGCGCACAACGTAGATGATGATGGCTATCATAATGCTTGTGCAATGGACAGGAAGATCACAAAAGGCCATTGATTTTAGATCGAGGAAGAACGCATTCAAAATTTATAGAGTGACATAAGGTCGATTTTTAGTGACTCTATTATATGTGGTGGAGAACGAGGCTTTATCAGTTTAGGCACAGAGGCTTAGTCATATTGATTTGCGAGAGGGTGGAGGGAGTGGGGGATCACTATTTGGTAAGAAGAAGTTGTTTGCTGGTATGAACAGAGCAAAAAATTGAATAAGATGTGTTTGTTGCTTAGAAGGAACAAAAAAGAGTATATTCTATAGTCATCATCTTTCAAGAAGTCTGAGAGCTATTGGAGCTAGTTACAGCTAAGATTGTTGTGTCCCTTCAAAGTGAAGTCAAAAGGTGGTGTGCACTTGCTTGGCTCTTCATTGATGATCATTCTCGCAAAGATCTGATAATATTCCTTTAAATCCATAGATCAAGGAGCTTGAGTGGTTAAAAGGTTTCATCTTATATGAGAGACAAATGGGAAAGAAATTAAATAGATTCACAAAATAATGGTGGTGACTATATTGGTACCTTTGATTAAATACTGCAAAATCGCAAGGGCAATTCGTCATCAGAAGACTCCTCCAAAGGACGTCTCAAATAACTGTTTGGCAGAGAGGATGGCACAGAACTGTAGTGAGAGAGTTGAGAGGAGAGTTAGAGTGTGTGCTTTCGAGGGCTAAACTTCCAAATCTTTTTGGCTTGCAAGAAATTAAACACTATTGTTATTTATCATTTGTCTCCTGTGTTTGCTTTAGATGGTGATGTTCCAAATAGAGTTTGGTTTGATAAGATGTTTCTTTATGATCACGTGAAAAGTGTTTAGGTGTAAAGATTGTGTGCATGTTCCAAAAGATGAAAAGTTGAAAATTGGAGGTTAAAACTACGAAGTGATCTTCATTGGTTTTATGGTCAAAATGAGTTTCTGGATATCGCTTTTATGATCCCAAGATAGAAGCTCATTAGAAGTCGTGGAAGTTGTTTTTTTTAAGATCCCAAACTATAAAGCTATTGACAGACTGAGAAACTAGATTTAGACTGATGAGAGCTAGTTCATCGCCTTTACTTTTAATTTCCTATTATGATAATCTTTTTGCACCCATGAGGGAACCATGGTAATGATCTAGATAATGATTCAAAGTGATAGTAGAAAAGATAAATGTGCCTAATTATGATGTTGTGGGTGATAATCAACCAAACTCATGGTGACTAGACACTTCGAAGGATCCAGAAACCTCTGTAGAAGATCTTAATAGAGGAAAAGCAAAGATCACACGTCTATTCTTCTAATCAGTATACCTCTTGATGACAGGGAGAACCTGAGGTTTATTGAGGAGCCGTGCTAGATCATCATAAAGATAGGTGTGGTCGAAGCCATGGAAGACAAGATGAAGTCATTCACGAGATAGGCACATTTATGATGATGGTGGAGTTACCGAAAGGTAAGGAAAGTTGAACAAATAAATGGATATTAGATTAAAGCAAGAACAACATACTTTTCACCTAGCTAAAAGGTAGGTAAGCTCGTCAAGGTTTTTGTCAAAGAAAGGGGATTGAATGATGAAAAATTTTCTCTCCTACGGGGAAAACTGTCCCTATTGTATGGTTATAGCTTGCCACAGTCTAGCTTTCGAGGTTGAGAAGATGGATGTCAAGACTGCCTTTTTCATGTGATTTAGAAGAAGGAGATCTTACATTGGAGCCAACCTCGTTTTGTAGTTAATGGGAAGAATACATGTTGGCAAGTTGAGAAAGGAGTTTGTATGGCTTGAAACAAGCGTCCAAGCACTGGTACTTAAAGTTTGAATAGTACATAGAAAACCCTTCTTCAGATCATTGTGTAGTCTTCAGAAGTTCTTTAATGAGATGTTATTATCTTACTACTTGTGATGTGGATGAGATGCGATTGTTGGCAAAAATAAATATAGAATGCAGTCCTTAAGAAAACAGGTAAGCTAAATCGTTTGTGATGAAGGACATGGGCCAGTGATCGTATACCGTGGTATCAACAGGTATTATTAATACTTTTCCTTAAGTTAGTGTATGGTCAAAAGCTTGTGCTTAATGTATAGAAGTTTCTCTTGTTTTGAGGAAATATGTCCAAAGCTAAAGGCGGAGATTTGCACCGCGAAGAAAAGGAAGAAATGCAGAAGAGACAACAACGAGCTGATGATGCGGTCAGTCGTGCTTGTGACGTCCAATAGTGGCACGTAGAGAAGCTGCTGAGGAAGATGGGGAGTCTGACAAGTGTGGGGTAAGTAGCGTGGACGGTCCGTCGTGGCTCTGACGGTCCGTCCTGCAGTTTCGTCGTGAGTTCAAAGAAGTGATCCCATGATTTGTACCCAGGATTCCAAGAGTTGAAGTATTTGGAACGACGACCCTCGACAGGACCTTATGACTATGAAGGTCCGTCATACTTGCCGTCGAGGGGAATGAAGAGAGCAGCAGAAAAGTGCAAAGTATGGGACGGACGGAGTCCATGCGGTCCGTCATGACTACCGACGGCAATCGACCCCAGCCGAGTTTGGCAGAATTTCCAACCAATTAGATCATGTTTAATTAGGTTGTTTTTTGTTTTTTTATAAATAGTTCGAAAAATCTTTATTTTGAGGTTAGACACCTGATAGTTCGACTCTATGAGATGAGACATCAGATTTTTAGACCTTTGGTCGTAGTGGGTTGGATTTTGAGATTCTTCCAGTGATGTTGTTGGATATTAATCAGCAAACTTTGGATTTATCCTTTCATGAAAGTAGGAGTACATGAATTCGTATTGAAGATATTGAATATTGTGTGATGGCATTGAGTAACTAAACTCCATAATAGGGTAGTGGGAACATAGGCAATAATCAGATAAACCCTAACTAAAATAACACAATTCTGATTAGTGTATGGCATGTAGTATAATTCTTTTTTAGAAGCTTTCTGAAGGAGGCCAACGTATAGTAGAACTAGCATTAATGCTTACTTGTCAGACCAGGAGGTAGATAATAGGAAAAGAATTATGAACATAGATTTCGTGTATACATCTCATAGGTAGTTTGATTGTACGAAGCTGGTAATAACTAGTGTCAAATATCGAATACGATGCTGTACTAGAGGGTAAGGATAAGGGTTAGATAGCAAACACCGTAGCCGAGGACCAAAGGTGCGGAGTGAAGATCTTCTAGATGACGGACCAAGGATTTAGAAAACATAACTTATTCACTTTGCATGGCAGATACTAGGAAGAATTGTTATAGTTAGAGTATCAAGGTAGGAACCTGTGCGGGAACACGTAAACCCTAGTTACTTGATATTGATTAAAACCCAACATTAAAAGCTGTCAAGTGTCTTTAAATGTTGTTCTTTATTTTAACTTATTTAGAGATAGAAACCCCCCTCTTTTTGATGTTTTTACTTGCCAAGGACAGTCAGTGACCAAACAATAGTAATATAGGTTGAAGTCAGTCTAGGATATTCCTCGTGGGACCGATCACAACCTATAGTGGGTGATTTACTTGACACGGCGCTTTACTATATTCAAGAAGTTAAGTTTGAGCGTATCAAATTTTGGAGCCGCTGCCGGGAATTTAGCTTTTAGATTAACTTGAAATTATTACTATAGTTTAGTGATATTTTCTTGATGGTTACTGTTTATTGATTTTGATTCTTGTCAGAAACATCCTCCTTGTATGCCAAATACACTGAGAGAAAGGAACCATTGTTTCCCTACGCTCTGGAGTTAGAGCAGGACACTGCGTAATATGAATCGAAACATTGAAATAAATGAAGATTGATCCAAACCAGAACATCCAGCTCCGGTTGACTGTTATGGTCAGAGGTACCGATTGCTCCTGGTTGAACATCAACAGGAGGGGACAAAATCCTAGTTCCACGGCCCCAAGCATATACAGACGGTTGTAATTAGCAGAACTCGGAGGGCCCACTGTCTTGCCCCGTCTCTAACCCACAAGCCAAACTTTATGGCGTACACTAGTAGCCTGATGCAAATGCCTCACTGCCCAGAGGTTTTTTTTTCAGGGCTACCTTTGAGGATCCACATGCCATATAGCCTAAGGTAAGGGCAGTGTGTAAAAGTTGTGTGGGGGAGGCCTGCATATTGGATTTATGATGTAATAGGTCTCCTGAGGTGTTTCCTCTTTTACTGACGGGAGAGGCTGCTATTTGATCACTGAGCTCCCACACAACTCATCTTTACGTGGAATCAACTTAAGGTGGCTTTTAGCACGCTCACTATACGGTTCTCAAGAAAACTAAACCATAAAGACAGAAGGGAATAAACGTTGTGGCACTACAGGGAGAGTCAGTAGAGTAGTTCTTGGGATTAGAGTCACTCATTCGTGAGAAGGTGTTCCAAATTCACGGTATAGAGGATGAGACACTGCAAGAAATACTTCTATCGGGGACAGGATTGATAACCACAACGCGGATGTTGGAACATTTATAGCAGGTGGATTTATGGAGATTATCCTATGCTGAGATCACTGAAAAAATTAGAAAAAAATCTCCCGGCAATAACAAAGCCTGGACGTACTAGGAAGTCTGATACAGGGAGGAAACACCTTCACGAAGTAGGTCCACCACAACCCCGCACAGATGGATTCGTGAAGAAATGGCTCAAATGAGAATGAGCTGGGTTGGTACTAAAAACATGTCACTGGGGTGCAGAAAAGATTAATGGAAGTCAACTACTGGAGTAAACCACCACCCTCCAAAGATGAGTGTTATTATGAGGAGGATTCATATGCAGGTAAATGAACCAGATGGGGGGTTTCTGACCAAGGTGCCCAAAGGCTACTAATCAGGAGAATTGGCGCCAGGTAAGGGAACCAAGGCCCGGAACTATGGTAACTACATCGTGAGGGTCATTTATGTCCGCGATGGAAAACTAACAACCGCCACAAACAAACTTTAACAGGTGGTAACTATGCTAATAGAAAACAACAGGAAATGGGCCACTATGTCCCCTCCTCAAAATCGTTGAAGTTACTCCTATGGGATGGGTGAGGTAGTGAGGTATGTCGCGGAAGAGATCTGTTACATAAAATGAGGAGAGGGTTCGATGCCAGTGATGAGCACAATAAAAGAGTTGCGGAAGGATTTAGCGGGTATTGAGGACCAAAAATAGGTGATAAACAGGCAATATCAATTAAGCAACTCGAAGTTTACAATTCTCCCTGGCCCAATTATCTGCACTAGTGACACACAGCAACCGGGGCACTCTTCCTAGTCAAACACTGTCAAAATCCAACAATAATGGACATTGGTATGGAAATTACACTCGCGGTGGCAGCAAAATTGACACACTATCTATCTAATGAGATAAGGTGACAAAAGTATATATAACAGTGGTAAATGTGATGCGATGTGGAGAGGATAACATTGCAAAGATGCGGAAATGCTCTAAAAGGGAATCCTTATTCCTATGGCCACAACCGCCCATTTCATCACAAGATTATAGATAAAGGACGAGGATGGCAAAATCGGCGTTTTATAACATGTTGAAGCAACTTTCTATCAATGTACGTGGTTAAGAAGCTTTAGAAACAAATGCCCGGTTACGCAGTATGAACAGATCTGGTCCACCAAAGAAAAGATTGGTTACTGGTTGCGGATGATGACTAGGAATACCGCCTTGTAGGGCTATTGCTACAAGACCCTGATCCAAAAAGAAAGAGAATCCGGGTGCGTTCACTAGTCTTGTACAACGGGCTATTACATTTGCGAAACGCATTATGTTATCTGGGGGCAAATCAATCTCATGGCCCCTCTCGATTTACAAGAGTTGGTTTGGGTGACCCAAAGAACAATGCGCGCGGCTTACTGATGGCTAATCGAAATAGTAAGCCCATGGGAAACTTCATGAGTGTGCTAGTAAAAGTGGAGCTTCCTCTCTTCCAGCTGTGATTTGTTCTATTCTGTGATTGTGCAGGCTTGATTTTGTGAAGTGCCTATGCTCCTGGTGAGGCCATCCTAGCTACGGGAAGAGGCCCTAGTAGACATGAAAAGGGGCAGATGATGAATGTCGGATTTGAACAATGAGAAGTGACCTTTAATATTTGTAGGTCTATGATGGCAGAGTGGTGAGCTCCAATCGGCATCTGCCCTATATCTACACATTTGGGTGAGACATCTGAGACACAAAATAGAAAGAATGTCTAGATGTCGAAGCCTAGTAGCTGGCAGGTGATAATGAACTTGATAGCGATTGAATTGAAGAGTATGAGTCATTAGTTGCGCTCTGACCGAGGTGATGTTCGATTTAAATCGAGAACTCGAAATTTGCGGCTTTGATATATGAAAAATCGAGAGTCCCACCCGCGAAACCACGATAGAGGAGGCTCCAAAAGTTGAATAAAAGAAGAGTATCCACCTCATCTTAGGTATGATTCTTAGGACATGGTTGACACTTTGCCGGTGGTAATCATTGCACTCGACATGGCATGAACACCAGGTTCAGACGTTGGTGAAGTACTAAAAAGTTCAAAAGAGCTTATTGGGTGGGACCATGCGTGATTATTGGGAGAACTCATGGTATTGCTCTCATAAAGTCCAACGCATGCATGATCATAAGACCGGAGATTGAGCACCAGAGGCGGGCTTTGAATCCTCTATGCAAAGAGGCTGTGAAGAAGGAAATCAAAGTGGTTGGAATGCAGGAGAAAGTAATCTATCCAATAGCCGTAGTAGTGGGTATGTCAGGTTTCAGTGTGTTACTAAGAAAGGGGGAATGATGTGGTCCCAACGAAAAAGAATGAAACTTTTCCAAATGGAGACCGGTTTACTGGAGGCGAGGGGGTGTGTATGGATTCCGTACGTGAACTCATTGGACTGAAAAAGGACCATTTCCTAGCACTTCATGGATCAGATGTTGAGATAGACTGCCGAAAAAAACAGGGTGGTATTGTTTCTGCTCAGGTATTGGGGTATAATCAGCTTATATTACATCAGAAGATCCAGAGGAAAACCAATTTCACTTGTCCATATGGGACCTTTGCATAGAAGAATGTCGTTTGGTTGTGCAAGCACCCGCCAAACCTTTTAGATAATGATGTATGCTGTCAATATTTTAGACATGGGTTGGATACTCTAGAAGTTTTTATGGATGATTTTTTTTGTGGTGGTGATTCCTCGAGGGTGTTTGGACCAAATTTATCTGATAGGTTCTTAAGAGATGGTGAAGACTGCCAATTAGTAATAAACTGGGAAAAGTAATGTCATTTCATGGTTTGAAAGAGGGGTATTGTGTTGGGTCATCACATTCAAAAAAGGGCAAATAGAATGTTGACGAGCTAAAGTCGAGGTAATAGAGAAGACTTCCCCCACGATCTCTGTGAAAGGTGTGAGAAGCTTTTTCTTGGGCGATGCAGGTTTTTACCGGAGAGATATCAAAGACTTTTCAAAGATTGCACATCCATTGTGCCAAATGCTAGAGAAAGAATGTAAATTTTGTTTTGATGAATCTGTCTTACCGCATTTCGGTGAGCTAAAAGAAAAGGTAGGGCTGGGGCCTATTCATTATTTCTTCCGGATTGGACAGTCCATTTGAGGTAATGTGCGATGCTAGTGGGGTGAATATTGGTGTATATTGGGACAGAGAAAACAAAAGTCTCAACCCCAATTTACTATGCAGTTAAGGCCATCAATTGAAGCTCAAAAGAACTACACAGGACTGAGCAAGAACTCTTGCAGAGTCTTTCTTTTGAGCAGATTCGTCCTATTGCTAGGTATAGAGTTTATAGTGCATACTGAACCATTCAGCATTGAGATATGTGATGGACGGAAGCAAGGATGCGAACTAGCGCTGATTCGTTGGGTTATTACTACTTGCAAGAATTTGACTTCGAAGTGCTGGATAGAAAAGGAAACATGGAAATCAAGTGTTGATCACTGGTTGTCTAGCGGAGAAATGAGAAGAGTTAGGGGATGAAGACTGACAGATGATACTTTCCCCGCGATAACAGGTATGGATTGATTAATAAGACTAATTCCATGGTTCGCAGATTTGCGAACATCTGGGCTCCAAGTGATATTGTTCCATCACCAACTTGTCCGTTCATCAAAAAAAAAAAATTCATGTACGCTTGTGAGAAGTCTTTGGGAGATGAACCATACTTGTATAAGAGGTGCCGACGGGACTTATTCGGCTTGTTTGGTGGCCAGAATGTGAAATGTTGAGTGTTGTTGGAGCATGCCATTTTCACCCATTGGCGAACAGCACAGTGGTATCGAAACGCTCATAAGAGAAACAATGTGGTTACTATTGGCCAACTTCATCAAGCTGCTCAGGGTTTGCGAACGAGGTGACAAAAATGTTCACGAGATGGTGGGGATATTTCAAGAACGCAAGAGTCCTCTAACCCCATCTTGTGATGGTTATTTATGTTGGTGGTGGTATTGACTTTATGGGACCCTTTCGTGAGTTCTCATGGAAGAAGTACATTCTAGTAGCCGTCGATCTCATACTAAATGGTCGAAGCCATAGAGCCCCTTGAAACAATGAAGGGAAGAGTGGTCACTGCATTCTGAAAAGAATATATTGCTATCGTTTTGGCACCCCAAGGGCCATTATTGTTGATGGGGGATCCTCACTTCTGCAACAAATATGTTCAAGGGGTTATTGAGGGAACTCGGGGTTCGCCATGAATGTGGCCACTCCCTTACCACCCTCAAAATAGTGGGCAGGTGAAAGTGTCGAACGGGCACTAAAATGCAGGATTGTTACAAAAACAGTGAATGCGAGTAGAACGGATGGTCAAGGAGGCTTGATGATGCTCTTTGGGGCCCTCCTACCGGACAGCATATAAGATCCCATAGGTATGTCTCCATACAACTTATATGGAAAAGTGGTCACTTCGGTTGAGTTAACGCATAAAGCCAGTGTGGGCTATGAAGAAGTTTCAAATGGATGGAGCGAAGCTGAAGAGAGCAGTTTTAATGGGGTGAATAACTCGATGAATTTCGCCTAAAAGCCTATGAGAGCTCAGCCTATACAAAGAAAAGTTTGAAGAAGTAAAATGACAAAAAAATGAAAAGCGAGAAGTCGAGAATTTATGGTCGGGGATTAGTGTTTATTCATTCAAGGTGGGGGGCGTGTTTTTTTTCTTTACATCCCGCCCCCCCCCCCCTTTTTTCTCCCCCCCAGGGCCAAGCTCAAGTCCAACTGGCCTGGTCCTTACCGGTTACCCAACTATTTCCGCATGCTCGCATTGAGTGGAATTAGGAGGGTTGTGGGTTCTAAAGGTGAATGGAAAGCGCAATATCAATAACCTCTCTTTCGGCATGATGCATCGGCAATGCAGTGATGAGGCAATCCCCTCTGAGGAAGTTGGAGTAATCGCGGTCCCAGTCGTGCCGCGACATAAATCAGGCGCTAGTGGGAGGCATCCCAATACTTACGCCGTTTTAAGTAATGGTAGCATTTTCTATTACTGGGTTTTAAATTTGCAGGACTATCACTCGGAACTTTCTGCCGAAACATTATTTGCCCGAAGTCAATGCGGACACATCGACGGACCGGTTTACGCCTGCGAGGACCGCCGTATTCATCCGTCGTACAGGTACTTTTTTGTTTTTGTCGTTTTGAAACTAGGGCACACCACGACGGAACCAAGAAGAGCCTTACAACAATGCGATGGCGTGGGAACAGTCGCGGTGATAATGAGGTATACCGACGACCCGGCTGGCACTTTTCCAAAATAGGACGTTTAAACCCCCACCCCTCCAATTTCACCCCATTACTTTCTTATTTCTCCCATTACTCTTCTTTCAACTTCACCATTCATTCACCACCGATCATTGCCTTCACAATGGATCAAAAGCCATAAAGTGTGATCTATAGTGGACACTGATTGCGTGAGTGTTCATACCTTGCCCCGAGTACTTTTTGCCATATATTTTTCTCCATTTTACGGGATGTTGTCTCTACTTTAAAATTTATCATGCATTTGTGTGTAATAGTTCGTATTACAGCTAGTTCATATAGTATTTTGTTACTTTAATACAATCTGCCTGGACCTAGGTTACAAATGTTCGAAATTACAATGTACCACCCTAGACATAGGTGATTGTGCATTGTACGTTCTAGGTAAGTCTGGGTTACACACTGTAGGTCCAACACAATACAAGGTGATGTGGGTCATAGGGGTGCTTAGGGTACCATTAGTTCGTCACTTGTCATCAGAACGAGACCCCAGATGACGGTCATCGTGAGACAGACGAACCGTCGTAGGGACTGTTGCAAAA